>APFE030067223.1:96795-260691 GCA_000404065.3 Pinus taeda | reverse complement strand
ACCACAAATTTATTTACCTGACCCATAAAAGCTATGTCCATAGCTCTCTGAAATGTTGCTCCAACATTGGATAAGCCAAATGGAATTCTAGCATACATGAATGTACCCTAGGGTGTAGTAAAGGTTGTCTTCTCTCTATCTGCTGAATCCACATTTACCTGATTATAGCCTGAAAAACCATCAAGCATTGAAATTCTTTGTGCTCCTGAAACCATTTGAAGTAATTGATCCATTTTGGGCAAAGGATAGTTATCCTTTAATGATGCTTTGTTCAAATTTCTAAATTCCACATAGAGTCTGATTTCTCCATTCTTCTTTCTAACAGGAACTAAATTTGCAACCCAATTAGAATATCTAAGAGGGAGAATGATCTGGGCATCTAGCATTTTCTTAATTTCCTTTTCTACAGTTGGTAGAGGAGATGGATTGATCCTCCTAAGTTTCTATTGATAAGGATCTACTTCTGGCATTAAAGGAATCTTATGTTCTGTTAATGAAGTATCATAGGTTTTTAGATCAGCATAGGTCCATGCAAAAACATCCTTATAATTTTGAAGTAACTTAAGATATTGAGCTTTGATCTCAGGATCTAGAGATGCACAAATTTGGATGTTTTTAATATCATCATTTGTTCCAATATTAATTTCTTTTATGTCATCTTGTGAAGAAATGGACTAAGGGTTTCAGAGGACATCATTTCAATCAAACAATTTTTCTAAAGGAATGAGGCCTTTGGGAATAAAATTGTTAGACAATTGAATAATGTCACGATCAACAATTTTTCAATTGAAACTTAAGTATCATTTCCATTTGTATTTTCCTTTATTTTTCTTCTATCTTCATCAATTTGTAGAACTGAAAATTCATCTATAAACTGCATAAAACATTTCAAATGTTCATCATCTTCAAATATCTGCCAGTTTTTTAGATTGTCTGGGATGGATGGTCTGTACTTGTCTTGTATTTGATAGAGTACATTGGTCTGATCAGGAATTTTAAATGAACTAGCAGAAATAGCTAAGGCATTTGCATGAATATTTTGATTTCTTGGAATATAAGTCAAATTAAAAGCATCAAAGAAGTTTTCAACTGAATCCCAAACTTCATTTCGATAAGACCTATGTCTAGGATGCTTAGTCTGGAAAATACTTCTCACTTGTTTGACAATAAGTTCTAAATCAGTAAAAACACTTAACTTTTGAACCTTGAAGCTTTTGGCTAATTGCAATCCCAAAAGCAAAGCTTCATATTCAACCACATTATTTGTAACTTCAAAGTCGAGTTTGCAAGATTGGGTGATATATTCTTTTTCTAGTGAAATTAAAACTATGCCATCTACTGCTCCATCTTTTGTACAAAAACCATCAAAAAGTAGTTTCCATACATCAGTTTGATTTGGTATAGGACTTTCAATTACATCTTCTATTTTAACTTGAGTTTCATGTATTTGGTTTGAAGAGAGTTGAAAGCAACCAAAATCCCAATGAATTGCATAAATGGGATGGTTCCTTAGCTAGTCTGTTTTGCTAATAGTGTGCACAAATCTTACCTCTCTATATAACCTTAGTTGTTCTCTCCCTTAAACTAGAATAGTGGCATAAGACATATCCATATGAAGAGTTCCCCCTAATTTGGCATAGTAAGACCTAGAAAGGAGCATTCCAAATTTGGGAGGAATTTCTGTGACAACTATATCAAGTACTACACTTTTCATTGGAATTTGGGCAAGGGTGACTACTAAATCCTTAATCAATCCTAAGCAGGGCACCTATTTTGAATCCTAAGCAGGGCACCTATTTTGAATAAAATCTGAATGCAAGTATGCTAAACGAATCAATCTTAGTAGATTTACTAACTAGTATTAACAATAATTCATTTAGTAAGAAGGAAAGCTACAACAAATAAACAACAAACAACTATTCAAGATTTTAACTAAAAGCAATCAATTGGGAACTCAAGATTTCTGAGAACACTCTTCATAAGGAACAACAATCAAATACTTAAACTTAATCTCATAAGTTCACTGAATATTAACACACAGATGTAAACATAGCAAGATGTAGAATCTACTTTGAACAGTAATGGTAAATCATAACAATCAATACTCATAGCAATCAAAAAAATTCTAGTTTCATGAAATAATAGGAATAAACAATTGCAAGAGTAAAAAGAAATAAGTTTGGCACAAACAAACCGGTAAATCTCCTATCGACTGGGCCCAGAGTCTCCAAAAGTTATTGCTGAAAAACACTCAAAATGCAATTACAAGTAAAACACAATCTTTCTCATTAAATTCAATAATAAATATACAAAATCATTGTAGTGAGAATACTCTATGTCAAAATGAAAGCTACAATCTCCCAATTCCTAGCTAGCGTGTTCTATTTCGCCTGTCGGCGTTAAATAACCTATGAGAGATAAACGGATAGGAGCAAATCCTGAGGATTAGGAGATCCTAAGGATTTTGCAACTAACAATCAGATTTATTACAAAATAAACTCGATTCCCCTGATCGTTTGCTAGCCTTCATGAGCGAAACATTGTCCTTTTTCTTTCCTTGGTCGCTAATGTTCCATCATTTGAACAACAATCGTTCAATTCATATTCCTGCATATAAAAATAGCGAAAGTTAGTTTTCATGCCCAAAATCACACAATTCCTTAATGATTGATTTTATTCGGCTTCTACACTCGTTTCTTCTAAATTCTTTTCTAAAATGAAGAGAAACAAAGAAAGATGAATGATTAATTAAGCTAATATGAGGATAAAACAGACCTTTTCCATGGCCCAACAAAAGGTCACATGTTGCATGTGAGGAGGAAAATGAAGGAAAATAATGGAAAATGAAGAAAATAGAAGCTTCATTCAAAAAAAGGGTTATGAGGATCAGTGGGTAAGCTTATGCCAGTTCAGTTTTGGAGCTCTCTCTCTATTCTCTCTCTCTCATCCTCTTGGACACTTATAGTTTCCTTGGAACACTCTTGGAGGGTGTGGCATCAAGCTTCAGTAAACATCAACTCAAAGTTGTTAATTGGGAAAGATTCGACTAACAAAGCTTCTAGAATTTTTTTTTTTACTTACGTTGAGTAATGTGCACAGGCCATAGTGTAAGACAAAGCACACTTTTTCACTGAATTTAAAGATAAAGTTTGTGTATGTGCAAAAACTGGCTAGGGAACTACGTAGGGAATAAAATATAGGTTTATAGCCTTGTAATCCATAAATTTCATTCTCTTTGGGATTGTTTAGGCTCTAGCCTTGCGGGGGAATGATTTGGAACACTTTGATGGATAACGAAAGATCCAGACTGGTGGTCATTTGCCTAATGTGAGAAAATGACATGCCATAACCACCTTCTGTTTCTTCCGTAAAAGGTGTCTTCATAGGGGTGATATTCAATGACTTTTCTTCAACCCAACTTTGATACCATGTTAATTTTTCTTAGGGCTATATTGTTCTTTGCTTTAATAAATGCATTTAACATTCTCATGTTAAATTCACCCCATAAGATCATGTCATTATTCATATTTATAACATTATTCAACAACATATGCAATTATATAGAAAGAATGTCATCATAATCAATGTAGTAGAACATAAAGGAACAATAAAAGAAAAACATTCACACATAGAGACACTATGATTGGTTGAAGACCAGGGCAAAACCCACTATGGGGAGATTACAATGCTTCATATCTTTCATCATAAACCTATATAGCAAAATCAACTAGAAAATATCTATGAGATGAATCCAACAATGCTAGTAATCCAAAAACCTATTTCAGGGAACTATAATCAATTGTCATTGTCCATATTCAACTGTCGAACTCTGCGGTCAACGAGCAAAAACTTCGGTCAACTGAAAATTCAAACTTTAGGTCCCAATCACAGGGAATATGTGTCGTGCAATGCGACCAAAAGGCTCCAGTCAAAATTTCTCCATGACATGCCTATGATTGCAGTCTAAATTTTTCCATGACATACCTATGGCTAAGACCCAAAACCCTAAAAACATAGATGTGAGCTTAAGATCCTGCAATTTTGGATCTGTGCCTACCAATCTTCGTAAACTTTCCTCAGACCTGTGTGAGATAAACTAAAGAAGAGAATAGAAGAATACTACACGATCATGTCCAAAATAGGTTGAGGTCACTTGTATTTATATCCTTCTAAGGCTGTCTAATTTACTTTAGCCCCGACCTGATCAAATACGCACATGTGGGCATTAATTCAAAAATACACTTTCCCTTGTCCAAATTGAGCACTTCAATAATCAAAATTAGTCCTCTCGTAAAGAGGAATCTCATCACATGGTTGTAATTTATCATTAAGTTTTAAATTTAACACTATTGAGTTATTTTTTTTTTTCTAACCTATGCTAAATCCTTGGAGTGAAGTGGGATTGCTTGAGGGATCACATTGTAGAGAATGAGATCCCATTCCTTGGGTTGTGTAAGTTGATGGGGAAATGAGTTGGTATATTGGAATAAGAAATCTGGGTATTGTGATATTGAGTGGACAATGCTGAATCATGGGAACTAGAGTAATACACCCCAATTATTAAAACTCAAAATTTATCAATATAACCAAATTTAAGAAAAATAATGAAAATATATAGAACTTGATACATAAATTTTTTTCTATGGTGCCATTGTTCTATTTAATTCATAATCCTTTAATATATCCTAAGGAGATGGGGTTATTAAAATTCCCCTTCTTTTTATTAACTTGAAGTTCTTTTCTAATATCACAACCATTTTTTACTCATCGAGAGCTTTCTAATGATATAAATCCATTCCAAATTTGAGCTTTGTACACAAATTTATGACTCTAAAAGTTTCATTATCTTATGCCAGGTTACCAACCATACCGCTAACATGTGGATGACACATGACATCCCTATTCCCACATGTCACCATTGTATTACATCATGTCATTTGATATGTGGCTAACACATGGTAGTCTTATGCTCACATGCTGCCACCGCATTGTGCCACCTTTGCAAGCAAGGCACATTGGTGGTAGTTTCAAATATGGATCTCATTTTTTATTATTATCCATTTCTATTTCTCCCAAATTCTAAGATTATCAAATTTTTGGATTGATATAGATCTATTAAAATATGCTTAGTCAATCCAATCAAAATTTTTAATATCCATATCTAGAAATTTCCAAAAGTTCTCATTAATGAAATCTAACTTTTTTGGATTTTTCGATCTTGAAAATTCGCTAATCCATGCCACCTCTATGGTGACTACCACGTGGAGATCCCCCTAAGCACCGATTTTCTTCCTCTTCATGTTAGAACCATGCTACTTTAGCATAAGAAAACCTCCAATCACCCATAATTGCTCACTTGACGGATTCTAGTATCCAAATTTTGGCAGTTGATAGATCCTAGGTGTTAGGATTTTACATTTGATAGTGTTTGGATCATCCAAACTTTTTGAGTCTCCACCCCCTTTACCCTTTCCAAGTAGGCCCATGGTCATAGTCCCCACTTGTCCATATGACTAAGGGTTAAGAACAAAACTTTCAATCGCCAACTTTCGAAAATAAAATAAAAAATCGCTAAGCATTAAATCCTATTTCAAAGGACTCAAATTGATTCCAGCAAGGAAAAGACTTGGCTAGAAGACACCAGAAGGTTCATAAATTTACAATAGCCTCTAAAGGCATCGAAAACACCATCGAAAATCAAACTATTTCTCAAATAATATTTATCAAATTGTAGGGAAAGAAGACATAAATTGTTGGAAACTACCAATAATGAAAAGGCTTAGTTCATATGTGAATTATCTTACCAAAAAGATAAGAAAACTATAAGATTATACTAATATATTGATTCTTATTTCTTCAATTTTATATAGAATACAAAGAAAAAAATATAGAGTTATACAACAAGCATTCCTTCTCTCAACATATAACAAAATTTAAGAGTTAAATAGTTCAAATTATCACCCAACAATTGTTTATTTATTTACCCATAGCATACATAAAGTTTATAACAAAAGTATTATATCAAATTAATATTGGTAGAAATACAAAGTTATCAATATGAGAGAAAATTACCTAAAATCAATAGAATGAACAATTTCCACCCAATTGTAGGTAGTTTTACCATGGAAATCTACCCTGCCACCAAGCTATAATAACATTAGGATGAATGATGGAGGAGCATCTACCCCTAGTCAACAATTTGAATTAGACCCAAGGCCACCAAGCTATAATAACATTAGGATGAATGATGGAGGAGCATCTACCCCTAGTCAACAATTTGAATTAGACTCAAGGAGGGTGATGTAATTTCCCAAAAGGGAAGAAATTCTCTCAATTGCAATTTGTATAAAATAAGGATTTTAATATATATAAAAGTGTCATGTTTCTAAGAAGAATATGGGTTGCTAGTTTGTTAGGTGAGTTGATGTTTTGGTGAATGTGCCTTTGTAAAAATAACAAGTGTTAAGATGATGTGTTAGAAAGTTTTAGAAGTTGAGACAAATGTCTAATTTACCTTTGTTTTGTTAAGATATTTCGTAGCTAATAAAAAATTTATATATGTATATAAAATTAGAGTTCGATTAGGCCGGAAATAGCTTAAAAAAAAAAAAAAAAAGGGCAATTTGAGGAGCATGACAGCCTTTGGACAATAAAGACTTGAATATTATTATGTAAATATATCTTAAGAAATATAAAAACACATGAGTTTGTTTAGTCATCGACTATGTTCAATTTTGCTTCTAAGTATGGATGACGCACCATGTAAAGTGGGTAGTTGTCTTTGTCTGTTTGGTCTAATCCATGTTTTTTATTTCACGTATGACCCGTTAGTTTACTCCGCGTAATACTTACCAAACTGCGCGAAAAAAATAGAAGATTCAGATATTCGATTCCATACGGTTTAATACGAGAGTTCGAAATTCCGTATGGATTAATTCAACGATTCACAATAAATTATTAATTCTTCATGGCCTGTGTTTGCGATTAGGATTAAATAACGTTTCTTATTATTAGATAGCATAATGATGACGGTATTTTAATTTTTATATAATGAATTTTATGAAAGTAAATCTTTTAATAAGAGGGCTAATTAATTCCGTTAGAGTTTATGGGTTATAATATTATGGATTTTTTAATTAGAAATTTAAACAAGTATTAAATTATAATTGAGCTGAAAAGCTTATTTTATAGTTTATTGTGATGTGTAATTCAGTTAGTCTATCATCAAAACTGAATTCAATTTTTTTTCTGTATTTCTCAAAATAAAAATTATGAAAAATCTAAGAATAAAAAAATTAAATAACTATACAAAACATTTAAATAATATCCTCTCATAAAAAATTTACACCATTAAGAAATTGGATCCCCTCTCCGCTCATGTTAGATTTGTATTTAAAATAGATCTATGTTGGTGTAATATATTTCGTATTATAAATAAAAAAGTGGTTTGATCATATTAAAATAATTAAATGTTATTATTAAATTTACAAAATAACTTGATAAATAAATAATAACAAATTAAAGATATAAAGTATATTTTGAAAAACTGTTTATATATATTTAATATATAACTATATCTAAAATATAAATATGATTGGTAATCTAGAATTTATATTATTTATTATTAATATATTAAATTCATATAATTTATGGTATAGTTAAATATATAATAAATACATAAATTCCAGGATATAATTTTATTTGCAACATATATTATTGGCTATATTTTTTGAAAAGTTTTTAAAAGAAAAATCTATATATGTAAAATAGAATTCAAATTGAGTAACTATGCTTTCTCAAAGTAAAAGACTCAAATCTAGAATCTGGCATAGCGAGCCCAACAGAGAGGAGAGGTGTTTGGAAAACTGTTGTTACATATAATTAAATGCGTAGATTCACATCATGCATATGAGTGCGAGTTCTTGTGTTACTATTTGAAGGTCTCAAGTCTCGACAATGGAGTTAAAATGTTTTGTCTGAATAGAAACGAAGCCACTGCAATTATAGTGGAAACATTCATCGAAATGAGGTGTATTGAATTATTAATTAATTAGGATAGAATTAATGTTAGAGTCAGGATTGCCATTATACTAAAATTCGTAGGTGTCAGTAAATTGACACATGGCTAGATTTAACCACATGCCACAAAACACATGGACAGCGTTGGATTATGGTGTTAGTAAACAGACATATGGCTAAATTTAACCACATGCCACAAAACACAAAAAAAACATTGGCTTATCCTTCTATACAACCATCAAAAGTGAAGCCAACAATTCAATGTATGAGAAATAATTGTTTTAATAATATATATATATATATGTTAAATCTTCTAAGCGAATGAATGGTTGAAGTACTACAAGTTAATAATGGGTCCCTGACGCTCCACGCATTCATGAGGCATCTTTAAATTACTGCCGGATTTTGACCGGAAAAACTCACCCGAAAAGCTTCCAAAAAGTCTCATTATAGATAACTGCCATCTTTATTTTTTAGATTTGATGACTGTATCGTACGAAGAACGGATCTCTGTTTTTGGATTTGACGCGTGTATTGTACGATGATCACAAGAAAGGTTGTTTTGTACATGTGTTTTACTAAATGTCGCAGATAACGATGGCCGTATTTTAAAAATGTTGAATGGTTTCTACAATTTTAAATCAAAGTTGAATTGATTAGGAAAGCTTAGTATGGATGTGATGTGCCGATTTTGCAAGTTTACCAAGTAACATACTGAAAAATCAATGAATAAAAAAGGCTACGCTTCGCTGCAAGGCATACGATATAATTTATTTGGTGGGCCCTTTTGACTGTGCGTTGCCTGATTTGATACATCCAGCGAAGCTGTATAATGCAAATTTGATTAGGTGGTGGGATTTTTACAGTGTCTAATTCAACTTTAGCATACTTATTAATATGGCAGGAATTAGTCTAAGAAATTTGAACGAAACAATCTCATAGGAGAGATCACTGCAGGAACTAGTCTAAGAAATTTGAACGAAACAATCTCAGAGGAGAGATCACTGAAATGCCAAATTCCGATTTGATTTTCACAAAATGAAAATATATGTATACACCTTTTTAATGGAAATCTCGGTGGCGCTTAGAAATATCTAAAGCCAACCCAAAAAAAATGTCCTAAACACACCTTTAAAACGCTACTCTCATAATAAAATGAGAGGTCCCTACGAGACTCCGGCCATGAGAATTATATAAAACATAGGATTGAGCTTGAAGCTGTTAACAAATTATCAGCTCTTTTTGTCTTCCTTCTTTTCTTCTTTGGCAGGACCCACGCTTACTAACTCTGCTCTGAACCCTATTTTCCTCAGCTTTGTTGCGAGCCACACAGGATCTGCTTCTCCAACCACACTTATCTTTCCCTCTTTCATGTCCACTTGAATGGAGACCACTGAAACAAAGCATGGGCAACATTAGTAAGCGTAAATCATATACCTAAATATATTGTAAATGGTAATAAAATATTGTGGCGGAAGCAGGTACTGCAGATTCGTGCCTCCGGTTTCTGCAACGGCCTTCATGGCTCTTCTCTTGCTTCTCTCATCTTCCATAGTCGATTTCAACACTATTTTCTGCAAATCCAAATTATGGTTAACCATGAATTTGATATAAAATATTTCAAATCATTAACCAAAACACGAATCTGCAAAAGTCTGATTAATTGATATAAATATACCTTCATTTCGATAGCCGATTGGAGAATACCGACCTGCCTCTAGTATAATCCTACCGGATAAAATTAAACTATCGCACCTTCAATGATCTTTTTCTTTGTTCCGAAAGTCTTTCGATGAGGACACAGTGGCTTCAATGAGTGAAATAAATAAGTGGCTCAACATTACTGGTGGTGCAAGTTCCTGGAAATTGTAGTGTAATTTCGAAGTCAGTGTTCCAGAAGGGTTGGGAAGTAGCTGCAAGTTCCTGGAAATTGTAGTACAACTTCGAAGTCAGTGTTCCAGGAGTGGGGAAGCAGCTGCAAGTTCCTGGAAATTGTAGTGCAAGTTGGAAATTGTAGTGCAAGTTGGAAGGATGGGGGAAGCAGCTGCAGCGTTTAAGTTGTCGATTGTGGTGGGCATCGAGGACCCCAGGTGTCTGACTCAACTTTAAAGATTCTTGAGCTTTGCAGAATTGAGTCAGAGTGTAGTAACAGATTGAGAGGCAATAGAGGATCGCCATTATCTTTTGATAGTGGGATCCAAAATTATTTTGGATCGTGACGTTACTCCGCAATCATTATGAACTATATTGGAATTTATACTTTTATTTAAATCAAATTATTTTAATAAATGTTGAATGAAAATTATCAAAAAATATCTATATATATGAAAAACCGCATTGTCCGAGATTATTAAGAAAAGATTAATGGAAACTGTGAAAAAATAAAATATTTATCAATTATTTTAAAATTAAAACACTTGTCCTTTTCCAAAAAACGTAAACCTACAATTTTACCACATCTTTTGCGTCTTTTTGTAGCCAAGGGTTTTTTAAGAATTGAAGACGTCATTCTTAAGAACACAATTGGTACGATGCAGCAATTCGAATGAGGTGATTGAAAAAAAAAAATATTGTCCGGATTTAAAAATATTTAAGTGTTAAAAAATAATGTTAAGGAATTAAATTATATAGTTAGTTTTTTATTTTTTAAAAATATTAATTTTATTTATAAATAATAATTAAAATAATATATTATTAAATTTTAATTAAGGAGTAGAATATATGGTGATCAGGTGTATTGTTAAGGTATTATGTGATGTAAAAATTACAGTAGGAAATTTGTGGGCAAAAATTTAGAGCTTTGGTGTGATCATTGAGTGATTTTTACTGTGTAAATTTTGTGAACAAAAATCAAGTCATGTTAAAAGTTAGCGTGGCCATGTTAAGGGTTAGTATGACCTCAATATGATTATTGAATAGTTTTGACAACTTAAATAACCCTGAATATTTATTTCTCAAACCCAAAATTAAATATACAATCATCTAAAAAATCACCCAATTTAATAAACCATAATATAAATTTAATAGAAAAATTCACATAATTGAAGAAATACTTTACATAGAACTCGTTGTGTCGTGGCATCTAGGTAATTAGTATAAATCCGTTTTAATCTCATAAGCAAGGTCCTTCATTCGACATCTCGTCCTCGAGGGGCATTTGGAATCCGAACCCTCCCCGTACCACTATCAAGGGTAGGATCTTTTCAAGTGTCGCTATGAGGTTTGATCCTGGATCTCCCATAGATTAGGGTACCACTATCAAGGGTAGGATCTTTTCAAGTGTCGCTATGAGGTTTGATCCTGGATCTCCCATAGATTAGGTCTGGCAATTACTGATTCACCATGTGGTTAAAAAAAAAACATTTCACTCGGAATAAAAGTTTACTTTTCATAAAGCAACAGTGAGTTGGATTTTTTTTTTTTCTATAAATTTTGAATCCATTCTAACGCAGCTCTAGACTGCAAAACCCAGAATCATTACAAACTGTACATATAAAAACGACAATTCTTGTTCTAGTCAATTTCAGTTCACTTTTTGGCAAATTCAACTCATGCGGAAGTTTTAGTTTCTCCTTCATATTTATGATTAAAACCAATCTTTAACATTTCCTCTCCTAACAAGTTGAATTAAGTTTCAGACATTAATTTTCGACCTTCAATCTCATCCAATGCAAGTCTCGCCTGTAATACTCTATTGTTGACATCCATACAATTATTATTTACACCCTTGAATTCAAATAAGATCATGGCACCAGCGCCCAAATATGCCTTTAAATTGAATCTCTTTATTCAATTCTCATTCAATCAAAACACAAATTTCCTTCATATTTATGATTAAAACCAATCTTTAACATTTCCTCTCATAACAAGTTGAATTAAGTTTCAGACATTAATTTTCAACCTTCAATCTCATCCAATGCAAGTCTCGCCTGTAATACTCTGTTGCTGACATCCATACAATTATTATTTACACCCTTGAATTCAAATAAGATCATGGCAACAGCGCCCAAATATGCCTTTAAATTGAATCTCTTTATTCAATTCTCATTCAATCAAAACACAACTTCCAACCAAACAATCGAACCTTTTGACTTATGGCAATAGCAATTTATATAAACTGAGAGTTGGCTAGAATCGAATGTCGATATTGCATACCTGTTTCTCATCAACGATGCTCAAACTATAGTGATCTGCAAACACTACTTTTGAACATATTGGAGCTCCAATATGGCTTATTACATATTCAATCGGTTATATCAGGAAACTGAAAACTATGTATACCGGACGCAGCACCCAATCTACACTCAAATTAACCATATCAAAGCAAAATTTGAAAGCTGTAACAATTACATTGACCTCACTGTATCAATCGATGGCAATTTGAATCGATTACTTCTGACACAACGATTCAACTCGATTTGCAATTTAAACAACATCGATCACCGAATTTGGACAAATTCTACCTGCAAGCGCGCGGCCTCTGACAAACTGGCCTCTGCTTAACGCTGGGTTTAGTGCTATTCAACACTGATACGACCCTGCTAACACAATCTTCAGATGATCCACGGCTTCTGTTATTTATAGATAACATATGGATCGATTTCACGCTCAGTTCTGCTTGACGTGTGCTTTAGCTTAATGCAAAAACCAATCCAGTGTATACTCCACTCCACGTGACTACAAAACTGTGACTTCTTTGCACCCACGAGCTAGGAATGATATCACGATATAAAATCAAACATAAACAGTCATAAATTTGACGTTGCGCTCTTTATCTCCCAGAATTTTGCAGATCATACATTCGCATGACAGCGTTCAGGACTTTCAGATGCAGTTAAAGGCGTTCAAGACAGAAACCTTTGCATGGCATATATAATTTCAAAGGAACAACACCCTCTTTCAACCAGTGCTTGACCAATACAGGAATTCTTCTTCATGAAATCGATCCACAGAGACTTTTCATCTGCCACTTCAATCTATTTGATGTAGATTAATAAATAAACACCGGAATCAAACATGTAATGTAATTATTCGTTGCTTCTGAAATAAACCATTCAGTCAGGATTCAACTGAGTCTCAAATCGACATAACAATAAAAACTAGTGAACTCAAGGAATTCCAATTCTAAGACTTATTCAATCAATGATACATATATAAATCTGAAACATTGTTTTCACACAAACAAAAGGATACTACTTACAAACTTATCTTTGACCTGATATTCGACACTGATGGCCCTTTACAAATTGTCGGAAGGCATCCAATCAGAAAAACCCCTTACTCTCTACTCTCACTAACTCAATCTGTTTTTCTCTCAAAACCCCCTCCTATTTATACAATTTTAAAAATCATTTAATTAAATGCTCAATCCCTTCAATTCCTCAACAAATCCCAAAATCTATCAACATCCCTAAAAGATAGATTCTCATCCCTAAAACTTAGAAACTAATTCCAACTTAGGCTCCCTCATTAATTCTAAATAATCTAGAAATTAATTTATCTCACATTTACAATTTCTCACTCAAAATAATATTAATATTTACATGAAATTTTAATATTTCTTCAAAACATGAAACCCCCTAGCTTAGGTAAAATACAAGGTGTTTTTCGGAGATGATGCTCCTGCATCACTAGGTAGCCAATTTCTTAAAAAAAAAAAAAAAAAAAAAAAAAAAAAAAAGGGAAAAAATAAAACTTCTTGAAGTATGCTCTCCTCTTGCACCTATGTGATCTGAAGGATCAGAAAGAGAGTTATTGGTCAATATTCTTAAGTATGCTCCTCCTCTTGAACCTGTGTGATCTGGAAGATCAGAAAGAGAATTATTAGCCCAACTTAAAAATAAAAAATGACATGCATAGAGCAAGAGATTCTAGGAGAAGGTTTATAGCTAGAGCCAAGAGTTCGATTTTCACAACTCCATCTTCTTCAAGGCATAGACAAGATTCACCACCATCTACTCCTAGCCTTAAGATCCCTGGAATTCTAGGACCAGCAGCTGAATTAGACAATTCTCCTACACTATCTACCAAATCTTATTTAGAAGAAGACCCTTTCTTTACTTCTACAGGAGAGCATATTGTAATTAAAGAAGTAGAATAACCTGAAGAAGAAAAGGAAGAAACTCCCTCTCATCCTCCCTTGATAGAAGAACCAGAGGACTCTGAGGACTCTGAAGAAACTATCATGACAGAGGAAATAGTAGATGGATTCGGAGGTAGAGGTAGAGGTAGGGGAGGAGGAAATAATGGAGGCAACAACGGTGGAGGTGGAGGTAATAATGGAAGAAATAGGGAAGGAGACAACTCGTTTGGATTCCCTATAGTTGATGAGGAAACTCATACAATGATGAAAAACATCTCACCATCTTTCCTCCCCAACTTTTATGGATTGCAAAGTGAGGATCCTGAAACATTTCTTTTTGAGTTTGAAGTCGTGTGCCGAACCTATGATTATATGAAAGACTCTCAAAAACTCAAATTGTTTCCTTCAACATTGAAGGGAGTTTCTTTGAAATGGTTCATGGGATTATTCATCCAATCTATTAGGACTTGGAATGATATGAAACAAACATTTTTGGATAGATACCTAGACTATTGCATGCCCACCAATCACAAGGATGAGGTATTCAAAATGGTACAAAAAGAAGATGAGAACTTAGAGGATTTACTTGAAAGATTTCAATACAACTTAAAGAGAGCAAAGATTAGCAACTCAGATGAGGAAAAATTGAAAGCCCTTTCATTGAAGGCCATCAGAGATGAATGGATAGATATTTTAAACATGATGGGGAAAGGAGACATTTCTCAACTTCCACTTCATGACATAGTAGAACTATGTGTCCATCTCTCGAGAGGAAAATCTAAGACAGGAAAAGGGCCTAGAGATCCTTCTCTCATCAGGGCAAACAAATCTGCAACTAGGTTAGTAAGTAGGGCAGAAATTGGCAATATGCGTGATGAATTCAAAACTGATATCTTGGGGAACCTTAGTGAACAATTAGACACCCTTAAAATTCAAAACAAGCAGAAAGCAGAAACTGATTCTCTAGCCATCTTTTGCCCAAAATGTAGGAAGAAACATGCTATAAGGGAATGCCCCTTGGATGCAAAAATTGTAGAAACATGTATGATTTGCTAAGAGAATCATGAGACCAAGGATTGTCCTTCAATTCTTGGACTCAAAGCTGTCTTTCAAGAAGATCCAAATTCAGTAGAATCTCTCTGTTTTGTTTCAAGAAGACCTTGGCAGGGGCAACAAACTCAAGGGTTCAACAACTCTATGAATTTTCAACCCCCACCAAATTGGAATCCTTGGCAACAACCTTGGCCCCAACCTCAAAATCCATATCAATCATTGGTACAAGGTATGCAAAATCCTTATGGGAGATTCTCTCAATTTTATCAATTTCCTCCATATTTTCAAAAAACTCCACAACTTCCAAATCAAAGTCCACAACTTTCATTACCATTTCCTCAACAACAACCTCCTCAAAAAAATCTAAATCATCAACTCATGCTCCCATTTCAACAGAAGACCAATCAACTTCAAGCTCAGCCATTGCCAAATCCTAACAATAAAAATCCACAAAATACTTACATGATAGAAGGACAATAATTTCCTACCTATATGATTGTTCCTCTCAATGATGTACGACTCAGGTCTGGTAGAGATTTAGAAAAACCTTATATAGATGTTCAAGAGTAAGACACCTCTAAGGAGGACTCCCTTAAAGTCAATAAAGGTTATGAGGAAGCATCTCTTCAAAACTCAAACATTCAAAAAGAGAAAGAAAAGTTAACCCCCACAACTACTATAGTTGAGCAACCTGCATCTTCATCCACACCTCCTTTCCCTGAAAGATTACAAATTGATAAAGGGGTGGAAAAACAAATCTTGTTGCCTAACTATGATTTTCTAAATGAATTAAAAAATGTTTTTATCAAGATTCCCTTGCTACAAGCCATTAGAGAGATTCCTATTCTAGCAAAAACAATAAAGGAGTTGAGTCTCAAAAGACCAGGAAGGAAACCAAGAGATACAAGAAGAATCCCCACTGGTAGGAAAAATTGCAGATATAATGATGGGAAAAATTACCATGCAAAGTATGTAGATCCAGGTAGTCCAATTGTCAAGACACATATAAATGGGATAGAAATTCCAAACACATTTATTGACTTAGGGGCTGCTATCAACATTATGAGTAGACAAACTATGGAACAGCTGAAACTTCCTAATCTCCTGTTTACACCTACTTTACTGCAACTTGCAAATTGATCAATTATCAAACCAGATGGTGTATTAGAAGATATTTCAGTCTCCTTGGATTCTTGGGAGTATCCAGTAGATTTTATGATTTTGACCCCCAAGAGTAATCTAGGAGGGCACCCACTTATCATAGGAAGACCTTGGCTAGCCACAGCTGATGCTTTCATTAGTTGTAGATCTGGGGATATGTATAATTCTAATGGAAATTCAACAAAGAAATTTAATTTGTATCCTCCAGCAAAAGCACTCATAGAAGTAGGAGATAATGAATGGGTCGATGATGAGGATACTATTCAACCTATCTTTACCATTTCTAAAATCAGTGAGGATAGTCAAATTCTGAACACATTAGAAATTTTGAGATATATTCAGAATATGACCCCACACAATTTCAATTGGAATCCAACATTGAATATTTATCATCAAGACAAATGTTTCTTTACTCTATGGAAGAGTTTGGTAGTTCTGCCATTGAGATTCTTCCAGGTAAAACATTAAATATCAAAAAAAAATTGGAAAAGTCACAACAGGAAGAACTAACCAAAACCTTGCAAAAACATTCTACTGCATTTGCATGGGAGTATACTGATATGAAAGGTATTGACCCTAAGACTTGCATCCATCATATCTATATCAAGGAAAACAGTAGACCAATCAGACAACCTCAGAGAAGGATGAATCCAAATCTGAGGGAGATAGTGAAAGAAGAGCTCCAAAAACTACTCATTGTAAACTTCATTTATCCAATTTCAGATAGCCGATGGGTTTCTCCTTTGGTCATAGTATCTAAAAAGAATGGTAAATGGAGGGTATGCATTGATTACAGGGAATTGAATAAAGCAACTTTGAAGGATCACTTTCCTTTGCCCTTTATCGATCAAGTATTAGATACATTAGCAGGCAAAAAAGTACTTTTCATTTCTGGATGGTTTTAGTGGATATAATCAAATTCAGGTAGCACCTGAAGATCAGGATAAGACCACATTTACGTTTCCATGGGGAACTTTTGCTTATCGAGTGCTTCCTTTTGGATTATGTAATGCACCCGCAACATTCCAAAGAGAAGTACTAGGAATTTTTTCTAATCTAATCCATGATTGTGTATAGGTATATATGGATGATTTTACAGTTTATGGTGATTCGTTTGAAGAGGCGTTAGAAAATTTGGAAAAAGTCCTTATAAGATGTAAAGAAACAAACCTTTCATTAAGCCATGAAAAATGCTTATAGAAGTTTACTGAAGGATTGTTTTAGGACATCATATTTCAGGGGATGGGATTAAAGTTGATAAATCAAAAGTTGAAGTCATCTCCAAGTTACCTATTCCAAATTGTCAAAAAGATGTTAGAATTTTTCTGGGATTTACTTGATACTATAGAAGATTTATAGAAAAATTCACCAAAATAGCATCTCCACTCTTCAAACTTCTTACAAAAGACTATGAATTCAAATGGGATCCTGATTGCCAATCAAAATTTGAAACTTTGAAAACAATAATATCTGAAGCGCCTATCTTGAGAGGACCAAATTGGAAAATTCCTTTCCATATTTCTACAGATGCTTTAGATACAGCTCTAGGAGCTGTGTTGGGACAAAAATATTTAGTTCCTTATGCCATTTACTATACCAGTAAAAATTTAACTCCCATTGAGTTGAAATATACTGTGATTGAAAAGAGAGTTCTTAGTTGTTGTACATGCAATCAATAATTTCATACATTATATAACAGGCTATGAAACTTTTATTCATACTGATCATTCTGCAATTAGATATCTAATGAACAAACCCATTACTAATGGCAGAGTTACAAGGTGGCTCTTTCTTTTACAGGAATTCAATATTACTATGTTAGATAGACCAAGGAAACAAAACACAGTAGTTGATTTCTTGTCTAGAATTCAGAATACTAAAGAAGATTCTCCTGTAGAGGACAAATTTCCTAATGAATATTTATTTGCAGTAACTACTAAGACCCCTTGGTATGCAGATATAGCTAACTATTTGGTTATAGGGAAACTACCTCCACATTTATTTCCTAGTGAAAGAAGAAAGATTATTCAGGAGAGTTTGAAATTTAATGGAATTCAAACGAATTGTTTAAAAAGCCAGACTTTGTGATCAAAGATGTATGGGAAGAGAAAGCCTGATATTCTCAAATCATCCAATGATGAACCATGCGGAGGACACTGTTGACAAAGGACAACTACAAAATCCTTTCTTTAGGATAATATTGGCCAACCCTCTTCAAGATGCAAACAATATGTCAAAAGTGTGACAGTTCCAAAGATTAGGGAAACCTACCCTTTCAAATGAAAGCCATTGCGCCATAGGTACACATCAAAACCCTAAAAAAAGGGCTTTAGACTTCATTGGACCTATTAACCCACCATCTAAACAAAGAAAATATATATTGGTATGTACTGATTATGTCACTAAATGGGTAGAAGCCAAAGCATTATTTTCTGCTACTGAGCATTCAGTTATTAGTTTTCTTTATGAGGATATTTTTACTCAGTTTGGTGTTCCAAGAGAAATTGTGACAGATCAGGGAGGTCAATTCACATCCAACCTAGTGGAGAAGCTGATGGAAGAATACAAAGTCAAGCACAGAAAATCTACTCCTTACCATCTGCAAGCAAATGGTCAAGTGGAGTCTACAACCAAAGTTCTTGAAGGCATCATTACCAAGACTATTCATCGACACAAAAGATATTGGGCAGAAAGGCTTCCTGAAGCCTTATGGGCCTACAAAAATACATGGAGGAATACAACAGGACATTCTCCCTATGAACTTGTTTATGGGAAAGAAATCCTGCTCCCCATCGAGTTCCAAGTTAAAACTTTCAAGATGGTAGTTCAATTGGGAATGGATCTATCAGAAGCCCAAAAGCATAGAATGGAGCAATTGAATGAATTAGATGAGATCAGAAAGGAAGCAATCCTAAGAATTGATCTAGTTCAATATCAAAGAGCTAAATGGCATGACAAATACATCAAGGAGAAAAAGTTTCAAGAAAGAGACTCGGCATTGCTATTTGATACCAAGTTCAAAGATTTCAAAGGTAAATTTCAAACTCATTGGCTTGGGCCATATGAGATCAACAAAGTCTTTAGCAATGGAGCGGTAAGAATCAAAACCATTGATGAACATCAGACTCCTCTTATAGTGAATGGCCACAGATTAAAGATCTATCATAAGCCACTCTCAAAGGAGGAATTTGTCAAAATCTTTCAGGATAATTCTACAATAAGGTTGGTGAAGAAGATTCCTTCTTCTCCACCAGCCTAGTCCTTGTCCTTTTCTATTTTATAAAAAAAAAAAGGAGAAAAGTATAAGCCTGAAAACCAAACACTCATTGGCAGTCTTATACAGAAAATACAGGTGAAAATCAGAAGCTTTCTGACGCCCTATATATATATAATATATATATATATATATATATATATTATATATATATATATATATATATATAATATATATATAATATATATATATATATAATATATATATATCCTCATTTTATTCATAGTTTCATGTCATTTCACTTCACTCCACCTCATTTCACTTCACTTCATTTCATTTCATCATCTCATTCCGCCAATAAAATTCCTTTTATGACCAGTTTCCATATATCATCCACTCAGTCATCATTCATCCATCTCCATTCAGTCATATGTCCATTGTGTCAGTTTCCACAGCTGAATTCAGTTTCCGCGACTACAAATTGATTCCGCAGCTAGTTGTTGATTCTGCTGCTAACACTTTGTTATTAAGCACTGATAGTCAGATGTTAGCCAAATAATAATGGGAACCAAATGCAAGTATGACAAAGAACCATATGTTGAAGATATAAAGCCCCTAAAGCACCAGCAGGAAGCAGCTAATCAAAGTTTAATGGACGGAAGTGGCAAAAATTCCAAGGTATGAGTAAGATTCATTTCAAATAGCATTTTAAAGCACATTCTATATAGTTATGAAACCACGGCTCCATTATATGTAATGATTAGCATTGATAGCTTCCATAACCGCTCCACGACCTTTACATGATCCCTCCATGAACCTTGCATTAATTTTTAAATGGCCTCATGATCAGCCTCCGAATGTAACTCGTGTTTATTGGCATGTTGGCATTCCACTTGCCAAACTGGGTAATTATGAGGATGTAATCTATTAGATCACAGCTCTTCCCCGCCACACAAATTTGCAGCGATTTTAAAAACATACTCACGCCTATTCCGCAACCTCCTATCTCAAAAGCCAAGTTCATTCCCATACTATTACGCTTGTTCTCATTACCTGTTCTTTGCTCTTTCATTTACGACTACTGGTTTTTCTCCATAAACCTTTTCCATTCCCCGCTAACACAGTCGTTTCACCTCCGTCCATCCATTACTCATGCAAACGTATTTTACGGCAGGGGAAAGGAATGGGTCTTTTGTTAAGAGCAGAACTGGAAGGGCAAAAATTCATGGAGGGGTATCCGCAATTGAAAAGCACACTAAGGAAGGCACGGTGGCTATAGTTCATCCAAAAATTCAGAGGTTACAATAAAGAAATTACGAAGACTTTTGCGAGGTCTTTTAATGGCGTGGAAGTTGAGGATGGAGACCTTAAAATTTATGTCACAGAGGCATCTATAGCAACCACAACGAAACTCCCACAGGAGGGGGAACGGTGGTTCAAAAACAAAAGCTTTGATGAGAGGGCCTGGAGGGTTATCCTACGCAATCCAGGTATGGATATAACCATTTTCAAACATGGAATCCCTATCTCTGCTTTAGAAGAAAAGTGGGCCAATCTATTATTGATAATCCAAAAGTTTATTACATGTGAAGGACAATTTGGGTCCATGTATATGTACCACACCCAGTTGTTAATGAATTTTCTAGAAAATCAAACCATCAATTTGCCTTACTTTTTATTGAATAGCCTGATAATCCAAAAGTGTATTACATGTGAAGGACGATTTGGGTCCATGTATATGTACCACACCCAGTTGCTAATGAATTTTATAGAAAACCAAACTATCAATTTGCCTTACTTTTTATTGAATAGCCTGAAAAAGATGTCCATAACTGTCAAAAAGAATCTGGAGGACATAGAACCCCACCTGTACCATCACGGGCTTGTGAAAATTTTGATTTAAAAACAGTTGAAGGAAAAGAAGGACACCTGGGAATAGTTTTTGGTTAGAAACTTCTTTCAAGATCCACCTGAAACACCCGAGAGCAGCTCAGCAAGGAAAAGTAGGAGAAAGAAAACAAGTGTGAGAATTCAGGACACTCCTACTAACATAGTTAAAGAAATCAATCATGAAGAGAAGCTGTCTGAAAGTAGGAAGGAAAGAACTGAGGATAGGAAGCAAAGAAAATTAAAGCGGAAAAGAAACATTGAAGCTCTATATCAAACCCCAGAACCTTCCTCAGAAGAGGACCACCAAATACTTTCTGAAATACTAGTTTATCTTCAGGAACAATAAGCTGCAACAAAGAGGAAAGGAAAAGAAAAACAGAGTGTGGAGAAAGAAGACACTAGCTCACAAAATTTAAGGAGGAGCTCCAGACTTAAAGGGAAATTGAGAAAAGTACAAACTAAAGGGCCCCACTTCATTGATTTAGAAGGGGAAACACCGGAATAGCCTTCAGCAATCCCTCCTAGCCATAGCCCACACCATACTCCTATTTCTCAACCAGATTTTGAGAACAGTCCTTTTCAGCCAGATTGTGGGGTCAGCCCAAGAAAGACTACACCCGAGATAGACCCAAACTAGAAAGAAATGTATGATTATATCGAGTCGTTGGATAATACTGCCACAAATCCAGGCACTTCATCTACCCAGCCTAATGCAACACAGGAAACTCTAATCTAATCACTAAAACAGGAAGTTTTTAAACTGGAGGTCGTAAATAGACACATCAAAAGAGAAAATGAAACATTGAAGGAACAAAGCAGGTTGGATAAAATTATTCATGACAACTCTATGTTGCATCTTGGGCTGTGGCAAAAGAAGAATAGGAAATTGAAGGAAAAAAGCAGGAGGTTGAGCAGAGCTCTTATCAACGTCAAATTCAGGTGCCTAATGAGAAAGCCTAGGATGATAATGGTACCCAGAAAGAAGAGAATAAGGCTAGATGTGTTAGCATAGGTCTCAGAACACATGAACTGAAGGGAGGATGGTCAAAGTTTTGGTTGCATGGGGACATGCAACACCTTCACAGCGGGGGTATGTTGAGCCCTGAAACTACATCTCTCCTACACATTTTCCTAGACTTTTTCCCCTCACCAGTACCTCATAAGCTATCAAACATCATTGCATATTGATTCCAAAAGAGCATTTAAGTGGTTTTCTAACTATGTTTTTGTGTTTTTTGTTTGAATTAGATTTTGCTCATTAGTTGCGGAATGCAGCCACTTTCCGCAGCTAATTCAACTTTCCGTAGCAAGTCGTAGTTTCAGACCTTGGAGATCTAAAATTTCATATATCCAACATATTCAAGATCGAGCTACTAAAAGCAAGAAAAATAATGATTCGAATCAAGAAAATAGAAACACCTAGTAAGCAAAATTGGATGGATGATTTGAAGATGCGATCAAAGCTAAGATAAATAGTTTTATATGTGTCATGGAAGCTAATATCGATGGTAGGGAAGCATATTTGAAGAAGGGCATGGAAGATTTGAAGAAAGACATGGAAGGTTTGAAGGAATCTGGAACAAAGCTGCTACAAGAAAGGCCTCCTTATTACGAGAACATAGTAGAGGAAATTCATGATGAGAAAAAAATAAATGTTAATCATGATTTCATAGAATCTAACATTCGATTGAAGACTCATCATATTCCAAAGATCGATATGAGGAAGTTTGATGGCAAGGATCCTATAACATGGATACTATATATGGAGAAATATTTTGATCTACATGATGTGCAACTGTTACAAAAGGTACGTATTGCATCTTTATATTTAAAACTAAATCAATTTTTATGGTATAAAGGGATTTGTTTCTCATAAACCACTTATCACTTGGTCAATTTTCATGGAGGAATAACAACACATTATGAAGATACAAAGAGCAACACCTTCTTTAGCCAATTAATAAATCTCAAACAAAAGGGTTTAATGGTAGAGCACATTGAGGACTTCCAAATTTGAATAGAAGGGTAAATGATATTCCAAAGAAGCATAGAATTGATGTCTTCATAGGGACTTTAAAGGATAACATTCAACATGAGGTTTGTATTTGGGAGCCTGATTCATTGGAGAATGCATTCAGGTTGGCAAGAAAAATTGAAAGCAAAATTATGGCAACAAGAAATCATACCACTCACAATTATAAAGAAGGAAGTGTTGTTGTTCCTAGCCTTCCACAACCTACAAGGTTGACACCACAAAAATTGGAAGAAAAAGGAGAAAATGACATTTGTTATACTTGTGATAGCAAATACACTAAAGGTCATAAGTGTGCTAAGAAGAAATTATTTTACATTGATTGTGAAGAGGAGGAAGAAAAGGATAAAGAAATGTCAAAAGAAGAGGATATACACCAGGAACCAACCCCACAGAAAGAAGAAATGAACCCAACCATATCTTGTAATGCATTGGCAAGAATTACCACTCCTCAAACTCTCAATATGGAAGGACATATCAAGAAGAAAAAAGATAACCTCACTTTCGCATCGAAACAAATTTTGACATAAGTGACTGGTTATTTTTACGACTACAACCATACAAACAAATGTCCCTCAAGAAAGCTAAGAAAGATAATAAATTATCACCAAAGTACTATGGTCCTTATAAAGTGTTGCAAAGGATTGGTACTATGGCATACAAATTGGAGCTTCATGCATCTTCCCGAGTACCCCCAGTTTTCAATGTTTCATGCTTCAAGAAGGTTATAGGTGACAAGGTC
The DNA here is from genome assembly GCA_000404065.3 of Pinus taeda. Classification (NCBI taxonomy): domain Eukaryota; kingdom Viridiplantae; phylum Streptophyta; class Pinopsida; order Pinales; family Pinaceae; genus Pinus; species Pinus taeda. The sequence goes on along the minus strand of APFE030067223.1, from coordinate 236,498 downwards.
CCAGTTCAAACAATATTCTTGGAACTTGACAAGGAAGTAAAAATCATATTTGAACCTAAAGTAGTCACGGAAAAAAGAACCTGACAGGTACAAAATTGATCAATTTAAGAGTATCTCATCAAGTGGAAGAACTTGCTCGTTGAATATTCCACATGGGAGGATGAGAATTTTATAAAGAAGCATCAAGAACTACTCAAGCGTTGACGACAACACTTTTTGAAGGAGAGGGGCATGTTAGGTCCCTATACTACTAGTGTAGCCGCTTATTGTTATTAGTGCAATCCCCTTATGGTATTGTTGTGCCCATGTAGTCCCCCTATTGTTATTATTGTGCCCCATAGAAGCCCACTATTGTTATTGTTGTGCTCCTACAATATTATTGTTATGTAGGCTCTGATTATATTGGGACCACTTAGACTCCTATATATAGAAAGGAGGTATTGCCATTTGTATCATCCAAGAATTGCTCATTTGTGTAATGTAAAGGAGGTTTCCCCTCAAAGAGGTTGATTTTGAAGTCGTTGCTCTATATTTTCTTCTATTTTGTGAGTTGGTTGCATAACACAAGGGATCACCCCGGTGTGAAGTCCCAACTAGACCTCACACCATTTGGTGTGGGAGTCCCATACGATATGATGGCCTCGTTGCCATTATCTTAAATGTTTGCCTTAGCTCTTGCTTTTCGGCACAGGAGAGTGGTCTCCTTTATCTTCGAGTAGCGAGGTTCGCGTGCCTAGTGATTAATAGTGTTACTTATGTCAAGGTTATTTCACTACAGAGAGAGAGGGTGGGAATGAGTCCCAAGTCGGATGGGAGGAAGCCCAACTCTCTTAGGAACACACAACACAACAAAACATGCACATCTTCCAGAGGATCAATCCATAGAGATGCGGCAGTAAGAACACACAAGGGAAGATAGCATGTACAATACTCAGCAGACAATCCATGCAAGTGCGATGATCATTATAGAAATTTTATATGAAAGGCTTTGTCTAATGTCGGGGAGGTAACCAACACGGGCAGGACGATGTTAAAGAAACATGTATTAAAAGTTTTCAAGACAAATCTTACAAACAGTTACAACATGTTAGGGCCTAAATCTACCTCAGGCTGAGAAAGGCAAGATCTAGGGTAACATCAAACCACGCTTAACCTAGTAGCTAGCCCTACCAAGTTGCGAGAGGGCTCTCTCCTTGTCAATCTCAGTAAAATATAGCAAATGAAACTTTGATATGACTGATGAAAATACTAATTTTGGGCTAGGTATATGCTCAGAGGAGTTTAATTGAATTTCATGATGGTTTGCTGGCTCAAATGTGAAAGGCATATTTGGGTCTGGGGATTGGACTCAGTTTTGCAAAGGTTTCTATGGAGCGAGGTAGGAAAATGCTTTAGTACTTTAAATTGAATGATATGGAGAGCCTTAAGACTGGTGAGGAGTTGGAGAGGGCATAAGAGTTTCAGGGATCCTCTTCAAACAGTAGAAAACATAAATAACTAAACAAACCCTAGGTAGAGCACTGCAACTTCAATTATTTCTACCTTTATCCTTGATTCATTTAGTTCAGCTGAAAGAGAGAGAGAATGGAATAAATAAACAAATGTAAAACTTGAATTACAAAAGAAGAAACAATACCAATTCAATTTTCGACAAGAATCCCACAAAAGGCTGCAAACCATAGTCTATTCCTTTGCCAAACTACAGAGATGAATGTACAATGCTACTTAAAGCTTTCACAAAAGTCCAACCTTGAAAATGTCTAAAAAAGTATTTATATATAGGAAACAAACAACTCATGCTAGGATTAATGGGTCGAATTCATGAGTTTAGGAGCAGTTTCAATAAGATCTAAACTAAAAACTAAAAAGTAGGTAGTGGAACAGCTTGCCTCTAAAACTTAGGAAACTGATTCATTCAGTTTCAAACTACATTTTCATGATGTATCTACCTCCATGAGTGAAATTTTAGCATATTTACATCAAATTCCATCAAATTACATCATGATTTTTATTATGAAAGAGAGAAAAGGCAAATTGAGAAAAAACTAGGCAAAACAACAGAGTTTTTTGGGCAAAAAGGTCAATTTTCCATCTTGTGCACCGTGCCTTTTGTAGCTGATTTTGGAGGCCTTCCCATGCACCAAATTTGCCCCAAGTGGGATTTTTGGAAAGGTTTGTCTGTCTACTTTCTAGAACAAGTGGAATTTCTGAATTTAGAGTCCATTTTCCCCTCAAAATGTGAGATCTCCCAACATTGCTTCCTGTATGGCCCAAAAGGGGCAAAAAGGGCATTTTTGAGGTGTTTTTGACCCTTTTTGAAGCTCAAGGCTTGACAAAATTTCTTGGCCATTTGTGGGCATTCATATTTTTTCTTGAGGAGTCCAAAAATTTTGAGTTTTCCTCCAAAAGAGTTCCCTAGCAAAAGCGCGCGCTAGGTGGCGCAGCGCACCAGGTAGAAAAACCTGTGTTTTGCTCCAAAAATTCAAAATTGATAAAAAGTAACACAAATTTCTTGAAATTTGGGTTGAGTGTCTTGCATCAAGTGCTATGTTGGGCTAAAGAAGCCTCAACCAAAATCTTGAGCTTTTCTTGCTCTTTCCTCTTCCTCAAAGCTTTCCTCAACTTAGCCTTCAAAATCCTAATTCTCACTTTGCAAACTTTGTTTCTTGCCAAATAGTGATAAGCCATGTGCCTCAACATATTTTTCTCTTTGATGGCCTTCTCCAGCATCTTTTCCAAGTGCATATTTACCCTCTCAATCCAAGATTCACGATCAGCTTCAATTTCTTGTTCAAGTGGTGTCAACTTGACTTTCCTCCTCTTGGCATCTTGCTAATTTTCTCTTATGTTTTGGAGCTCCATGATAGTTTGCTGATCTTCTAACTGTTTGTTCCTCTACTTAAGATAGTTGATTATCGACTTGGCTCTTTCTAGATTGAAAGACAAGTCATGAATGTCATCTTGTTGTTCCTGAATGATCTCCTTGAGCTTTGAGCTTTGGGAGCCCAAATCAGTTTCATCATCCTAAATGAGAATGAAATCTCTCTCTTGACCTTCTGAAGGCCCCTCATCATGCAATGGTTTCTTACCCTTGTCCTATACCTGCTTTTTTGTTGAGGGAAACAAGAGCCCTTCCACCCTGGGTGGAGATAGTACTTGTTTTGCTGCTGCAAACAATCTCCTTGTGCCCTTTTGGTAAGTGACAAACACTGGCACACTAGTGGTTTGAGTCTCATGCACCTCTTGCTGATGTGAAGGCTCTCTTGCCTCATGAAAAACTACTGGGGGTACTTGAGAGCTTCTGAAGACCTCATGTGAAACATAATCCTCCCATGAAACATTTAGTAAACTAAGATGATGCAAAACCACAATCTTGATTAATGCAAAGTGATAGATGTTGTTATACTATTGACTAGGAGGTTTCCTTTGCACCAATGTGGTCATTTTCTCAATATTCCGACATATGAAATAGGGGATGTTCATCATCCTCACCCTAGTGAAATGCATCAATAATCTGATGTGGTAGGCATACAAGTGAGAAAATCTACCTTCACAGCTGAAATATTTGATTATGAGCTTCATCAATGGAGCATATGTGTCCTGAAGATACCTAAAAGGGAAAACTCAACTAATCTGCCTCTGAAAGCTAGCCTTGATATAAGGCTCATAATGTTATCTATCCACCAGTTGTCCCTTGTTCCACTGTTCACCCACATTCGGAATATATGTTGCTTCAGCTATAGATTCCAATGTCAAAATGAATGCAATACCTGCCAAATTGACCTGACCGTTGTGAAGATGGAGGAAAAACAATTTAGCCAGCTCATGATGGTATTTGACTCTTTCCACCATCTCACAAAATTGATAGCAAGATTGATGTTTGAAGCATGCTACAGCAAGATGGCAAGCCAACAACTCCATAAGTGTAGTGGGCTCCTCCCAGATATGTTTTCCACTCTTGTGAGGTCTCCTTGATGCATGAATTTCTTTGGAGTAGTCACTTACTGTTTCCTCATTTCTGTCATAAGATGAATTTGACTCCAAGTTTGCCATTTTTTGATGTTTTTTAGATGAGTATGAAGAAATTTTATAGAGACAATAGGTATTTGCTGCTAAATACTAGGGATTTGATGATAGGGAATGTGAATGAGGGGTTGGGATGTTGCTTGTAGGGTTTCTGGGAATGACAGGGTTTGGGGAATGATATTTAGGTATTAGGGATGTTATTTAGGGTTTAGGAGAAGTGAGGTTAGGGATTAGGGTTTTTAGTTTTGGGGATAGGGGAAATATGTAGGTGTAAGTGAAAGAGGGAAGGAGAAAAGAGGTGAATGAAATTGTAGTGATGGGATGTGAAAATGGTAGGATGGGAATTAGATAACAACAATTGTAATTTTGAAAACCCTAGGCAACTTTCTCAATTAACTGTGTAAGGAACTAGGGTTTTGTTTTTTACCTATTGAAACACCATAAAAACTTATGAAAACCCTTGCAATGGAAATATGGAGATGTTAACTTACTCGTGGAATGAGGAATTTGCAAGTTTGGAGCTTGGAGGAGGCAATTTGAATGAGTTTGGGCTCTGGAGGGAGGTGCATCGTGCCCATTAACAGGTGCACCATGCCTCACTAGTGCGTAGCACCAGTTATAAATTCAATGTAAAACCTGCGCTGTATGCGCCACGTTGGCCAGGTGCGTCGCGCCTCAAAATTATCACAGTTTGGTTGCCAATTCGCTCCTTAGGCCTGAAAACACGATTTAGCACTTGTTTCTCATTCATTCTTTGGACACAAATGAGCTCTTTGACATGGAAAGGACTTTATATACCCACTAATTCAATTTTTCACTCATAAAAACCCACTTTGTAATGTTTTTCTTTCACTTGCTTTTTTAAAACTCTGTTTTGGCAGTTTTACTTGCTTTTTTGCCTCTGATGGACTAAATGCTTTGAATTTTTGACTCTTTTGCAAGGGCTGGAATGCAGGAGCTTGGAAAAATGACCAGGGCTGCATCTCGAAATTATTACATATAGGAAAAATGAAATTACATAAAATTTTAAACATAAAACATAAAAAAAAAAACTATTTTTTTCCTCAAAACATGGTTTTGAGGAAAAATCAATTACTAAGCATGTGATTATTGAAATTTTTGTTGCTGAGACTTTATTTGACCTCCTCATGTGCCTGTTGACCATTATTGAGATTTTACAAGACCTTGAGGACAAACCTTAGACCTAATGAGACCTAAAACCCAAAAATTGACTTTTTGCATATGTAAAAACAAAAATGATTTTAAATGACCTGAAAATGGGCTAGCAGGTAAATATCATGAGGGAAAAATTTATAAAATGCCACTGCCATCAAATGATCCATGATCCTAATGGAATGCAACTGATCAGATGAGACACCTAAAATGCAATGCAACAAGAGAATTTTGATCACTGATGGAGGGATGAAGATACCGACACCAACATTGGGTCCAATGGGGATGGTAGCTCCTTGGAGGTGCCAAGAACTACAGATATCTAGGAAAGCAAGTAGTGCCTTCATCCATTGGGCTATGGAGTCAATAAATTTGGCAGACCAAAACCAATATCTAACTCAAAACCGACTGAATTTCAGGACTGAAATCTAACTCAAAACTGACTCAATTTCAAGACTGAAATTCAATTGAAAACCAACTCAAAACTGACATAAACAATTCACACCAAACTGAAATTAGACCTTCAATTTTATAGCCTTCACTTCGTGCCCCAAACTGAATGAATGATGATAGTACACACTTGAAATGAAGAAAATTAAATGGTATGTACAATGAGACATATGACAATAGAAAACATTTCAAAGATAGTACCGTTTTAGCAGTCGACCATTGATTGGCCCACCTGGACAATATTCTTCATTCATTTCTTTCAGCAGAAAATCATTTTGGCCCCGATATGCAACAATTTTGAATGCACCTTTCCAGAGATTCTCGAACTTGCCATGCTTACCTTTGTCTTCATTTTGAGCATCCCATTTCAGCACTATGTCTTCAATTTGAAACTTGTCCGCCTTTACCTTTCGATCATATATTTTCTTGATTTTCTCTTGCAGCTTGAAGGTATTATGAAAAACCCCCTCTCTCGTCTGCTGCTAATGGATCATTTGATTGATTCTTCACTGCAAACGATCTTCCTCGCTGCTAGCTTCCTGTAGAAGTTTAACAACCGAGACTGCGAGAGAGGTCGAGAACATCGTGTCAACACCATACACGATCTCGAAAGGGGACATGCCTATTGATTTCTTCTGACTTACTCTCTCTTCCCAAAGTGCATTAACAAGCTTTTTGTGCCAATTCTTCTTGTTCATTTCCAACAGCTTTTTGATAATATTGACCAATGATTTATTTGAGGATTCCGCTAATCCATTACCTTGAGGATAGTATGCAGTTGAATGCCCCAAGATAATTTGATATTTATTACAAAAATCAATCATTCTTTTAGATTTAAAAGCTGTTGAATTATCCATGATCAGCTTGTTTGGACAACCAAAACGTGACAAAATATTATTTTCGAGAAACTGAATTGTTACCGTATCAGTAGCCTGCCTAGTAGGAATCACCTCAATCCATTTAGTGAAATAGTCTGTCACTGTGAGGATCCACTTGTGTTGTGCTGAAGAAGTAGGATGGATCTTGCCAATGAAATCTAAACCCCACTACTGAAACGGAGCACTTACTTCAATCGACTTGAGTGGTAAAGGCTATAATTTTCTCCTACCTTGAAAAATCTGACATTCATGGCAGCTTGTAACAGTTTTGTACACATCAGCAAAGAGGGTTGGTCAATAATATCCCACTTTCAAAATTTTATTAGCTGTTGTCTTCCAAAATAGATGACCTCCACAATCTCCCTTGTGAAAATCATCCATGACCTGTTTTGCTTCTTCTTCAACCAAACAATTGAGCAAGGCACCGCTGGGATATTTCCAATAGAGTGCACTACTCACTATACAAAACTTGGCATCCTTTAATTTCAGGGTTCTACTTTTGTTCTTAGCCATTTCAGGTGGCGGTGAAAGATGTTGGAGCACATAAACAATATCTGAATACCAAGGAGAAAGAAGAAACATTTATGATACCTGAACAAGCGAACTTTCTTCATCTTCTTCAGACATAACAGTAATCAGATTTATGTCCAAGGCATGAAAAGTAAGTTCCGCCATTAGTTTCGCCAACCCCTTCCCCTTGATGAGCTTTGTTGGTTTGATCTCCACATAATATTATAACAAAGTTGTGATCCATTTGCCTCGTCTCCCTTACGAATCTGTTTTCACTAAGACATCTTTAACGGCAACGTTAGGGACATAAGCAAGGATGTGAGAATGCAGAATATAGACTCAAAAATCTTTCAATGCCTTTACCAAAGCAAGAGCTTGCATTTCAATAATATTGTACTTTAAATATGCATCCCTTATGGTTTTGCTGAAAAAAAAGTAATTGGTTTCTCAAGCTGGTTCCTTTTGTGCAATAAGGCCACTGCCATAGTATGATCCGAAGCAAATGAAAACAAAATGAAATCTTGGGAATAATCTGGGTTGATCAAAACTGGAGCTGAAGAAAGGGCCAACTTTACCAAATTGAAAGACTTGATGGCTTCCTCAGTCCACTTCACTAAACTATCTTTATTTAACATGTTTGTAATTTCCCTTAAATGTTCTGCAAGATTTGGCACAAAACGATGTAAGAAATTCATCTTATCTTTGAATTCTTGGATCTCATTTTTACTTCGTGGAAAATCAATCTTCTGAATGGCTTCCACTCGAGCTGGATCGATGCGGATGCCCTCCTTGGATATGATATGACCAAGAAGCTTATCTTCATCCATGGCAGACAAAGTCTTCTTTGGATTGAGAGATATGCCATACTTTATACATCGTTGAAATACAATCTTCAAATGATAAAGGTGCTCTTCATCTGAATTAGAAAAAACTGTCAAATCATCAAGATAAACAACTAAAACTACATCTTTTTCATTTGCAAATGTGATATCCATAGCCCGTTGAAAGGTCACACCAGCATTCTTTAATCCAAATGGCATCTTGGCATAATGGAAAGTTCCCCATCGAGTGGTGAACGTTGTTCTGTCCCTATCATCCTCATCGACCAGAATTTGTTTATAACTAGAATACCCATCAAGTAGCGACATGCGGGATGCTCCAACTACTCTTTGAAGTATGTGATCCATCTTGGGAAATGGATAATTATCTTTCAAAGACACCTTATTCAGATTTATGAAATCAATACATAATGAAATCTCACCTATTTTCTTGCGCACGAGCACCAAATTAGAAATCCAATCTGAAAATCTTATGGGAACGATTATACCAGCTTTGTACAATCGATTCACTTCCTTCTCTATTGAGGGTAGCAGCTTTGGATTATCCTTCTTAGCTTCAGTCGAAATGGATTTTGATTTGGCTTGATTGGTATTATGTGCTGAATTATGCTCTTATCATATGCCTTCAAATCTGAATAGTCCCATGCAAATACATCAGCAAATGAAGATAATAAACTAATGTACTTTGCCTTTACCTATGGAGGCAACGCCTTTGATAACTTCACCATTTTAGGATTTTCTGTTGATCCAATGTTCACATCCTCAACTCCTTTCTCGGTTGGCAGCAAGCTCGGTTTCCGGGCTACATCATCTTGATCAAACAACTCCTCTAAAGGTATTAGACCTTTAGGAATGACATTGTCCTTCAGCTGCAAAACTTCCATCTGATTTACTTCCATATCCACTTCACCATCATCATGCTCTCCATCTATAGAAGTGTCTTTGTACTCGCCTTCATTTTGCAGAAATTATTCGATCTCTTTATCACCTTGAAACACCTGCCAATATCTTTGATTATCAAGGACAACAGAGCAATGTTTCACATGAATTTCAAACTTATTGTTTGAATTCATCGGAATTTTCAAATTACTTGTAGTTGTTGCAAGTGAATCTACAATAACATTTTGTACATGAGGGACACATGTCAAAGTGTAATCTGAAAACAATCTCAAAATATCTAATACCGCATTATGGTAGGCCCGCATTCGAGGATGCCTAGCTTGGTATTCACCTTTCACTTGCTTGATAACTAACTCGGAGTCACCATATACTGAAATTCTTTTAGCATTTAACTTTTTAAGGATTTTAAAACCAGCAATTAAAGCCTCATATTCAGCCTCATTATTTGAACAATCAAAAGCCAATTTATACGAACAAACCCTTACATTACTTGGCACTTTGTTTGGAAGAAATACAGGGTTGCGTATCCAAATGCCAATTCCAGCGCCTTCCTTACCTACTACTCCATCAAATTCCATGCTCCACAAACCAGCTTCATCCTCCAAATGCTGAAATTTTGTTTGCTCTTCTACCTTTTCTTGTTGTCCATCGTTTTTTTGTTGTTGTCGGAAGGTTGATTGCTCAGCGGTACTATCAAGCCTTTGTCTTTCTTGCTTTAGTACAGCTCTGAAATTTTCAGTGATCTCTGGAATCTCTTCTACTTCAACTAATTAATTATTTGCATCATTAAAACTATCAAAATATAGAACAAATGATTCTAAATCAGTATGTACATAGTTGATTGGATGATTTAGAGGTTTCTCCTTGCTAGTGATCATGTACTTCATCTTTTTCTCCTGGTATAATTTCCTCAACTGACCAAACACGGGAATAGTAGCATCGGAGAAATCAAGCTGCAATGTCCCTTTGATTTTTCCTCCCCAAGATCTGGAAAGAAGCATGCCAAATCTAGGAGGAATATTAGCCACAACCACATCCATCAACACATTCTTCACAGGGATCTGATCTAATGTTACAACCAGATCTTTAATAAGACCAATACATCTGACCCTACCAGAATCAAAGGAATATAGATCATGGTACTTGCGAGTGATATCTAAACCCAATTTTTCCATGATTTCTTTAGGCATGAGATTATGAGATGCTCCTGAATCAAACATGGCGTTGTGAAATACATAATCATCGCTGATGTAAAAAGGAGCTACATCACTATCCTCAGATTGACCTTCTAATGCTGGGCCAAAGATAAGCTCAGGTTGGTCATCCTCCACGTTTACCATATCAGATAACGGATCTAAATTCAAAATCTTTGACACATGACCTTTATAGCTACTATTCTTCATCAATTCAGTCAAAGGTATTGACACTTTTAACTTAGCAAATTCATTTCTAAGCTAAAATCTGAAGTTTTCTCTACCTCTTTGACTGGAGCATCCTTCTTTTCAGTCTTCTCCTTGATACCATTGGCTGATTTGATCTTTCATTTGCTAATTGTGTTTTGTTGGTGGTAGGAGCAGCTGTCTCCTTTCCCTTTTTTTGCACAATTGGAGAATCGTTCTTTGGTAGTGTTACTTCCTTCCTCTTCTGACTTGGATTAATGGGTACCTCTCTACTCTTGAGTGAATATTGTCACTGCTGGGCTATCAAAGAATTCATGTATCCCCTCTGATATTCATCAGATTATTCTTCAAGAATTGCTTCATTTTCCAAGATGAAATCTTCATCCCTTTGTACAGCGGGGCTTTCTGAATACTCTTCATCTTCTGTGATATAAATGGGCAGATCATCAGGTGTAAAGAAATGATTCTCTTCTCCAATTATGTTCTCATCATCATCTAATTCCAGACCATGTACAAAATTATGTTGTAAGGGTGTCTTAACTTGTTTTTGTGTTGCTTGGTCTTGCGCTCTTTGTTCTTGTTGCTTGATTCTGAATTGTGGTTGCTGCTGACCACGAAAGTTTGGATTTCTGACTTGTGTTTCAGGCTTATCAACAATTGTAAACCTATCAAACATCTTCTCGATGCTGCGGAGTAAATGATCTGAGGAAGAAGCTTCCTCTTTTATGGTTACCTTCTTTTCAACCTTTGCTCTAGCTCTTGGCAAGCAGATTTGCCTCAACGTTGACTGCAATTTTCTGCATGTCTTCCAATGTGGCCAGATCTCATTCAATTGATAGGCCATATCAGTATCGAAGCCATCAGAAAATTTAATCAAAGCCAGCCCCATAGGTGGCTTTATATCAGCAGGAATTACATTGTAAACAGTATTGAATCTAACACAATAATATTGGACACTCTCACCAACATTCCTCTTAATGTTTTCATATTCAAAAAGAATTTGAAGTGGATTTCTCTTTACCTCACAGCGATCCAAAAATTATCTTTGAAGTGCTTCCAATGAATTGATTGTTCTAGCTGGAAATACTTTGAACCACTTTCTGACCTCATCTCCAAACATTTGCACAAACAATCGCATTGTTACATTCTTTGCATCTATCTCGTGGAGATCAAAGAAATCACTCAACCAATCAACATGCTGTTAAGCTGTGATACCTTGAGGGGTACCATCAAACAATGGAATTTTGCTTTGGTAATCAGCGGGCATGGCATCCAAGTTTTGTGGCAAAACGAGAGGTGCATATCTAGCAACCATTGCTCGAGGTGGATTTATGACTGGCCTTGGCGATGTAGGAGGAGTTGGGGCAGCTGATGTGACCGGTGTATGAGGTGTTGAAGGGGGTGAAGAAATTTTTGATGTTTGAGGTGTAGAAGGAGTGGATGGAGGTGAAAACACTATAGGTTTCTGGTCAGAGATGGAGGGCTGCACAGGAACGGTGGGAATAAAAGGAGTTTCAGTAGGAATTTTTGAACCAGATGCAATAGCAGATGAACCAAGAGTTGCGGATGCGGATTCTAAGAATTCGAGAATGTTTGTAGCCACAATGGAAGTTTTAAGATTCAAGATATAATCGTCAATTGATCTATTGGCCTTTTCAGTTTCAATATATTTGACAAACTCCAAATTTAGGACAGTAGAACCAACATCACTTTCAGACTTAGTTTCAAACAATGATAGATCAAAATGTTCATCAAACTCAAGATCTTCAAGATATTCAAAAACAACCAGGCATGAACCGAATCTAAACACAGGAATCACAGAACTTTCTTGGCGGAGAATTCTTGGAATAAGATTTGGGTTTTCATACATGGGAGGAGGATCAGGATCAGGATTTTCTCTGGTGTATCTTCTGGAAGCCAGTGTGTTGAATTATTCCCAAAAATCAAATGGACATTATCAACTTTTCAGCGTATCAAATTCTAAACTCATCATCCAAAAGTCTAGAATTATTTGATGTACTGGGGCAATTCGCAAGTCAGATGTTCAGTTTATAAGACAAGGCTGGAGATTAACTAAAGCAGCATTTATCTACTTATGCACTCGCAAAGCAATGTGTAGTTCGAAGGCTACCTGGCATAACTTCAGGCTCCGTCTCTAGTTTATAAAACAAAGAACACTAACAAACAAATAATTTTTTCCCCAGTATAGTCACCAATATGTTAGGGCCTAAATCTACCTCAGGCTGAGAAAGGCAGGATCTAGGGTAACATCAAACCACGCTTAACCTGGTAGCTAGCCCTACCAGGTCGAGAGAGGGATCTCTCCTTGTTAATCCTAGTAAAATATAGCAAATGAGACTTTGAGATAACTGACGTAAAGACTAATTTTAGGCTAGGTATATGCTCAGAGGAGTTTAATTGAATTTGATGATGGTTTGTTGGCTCAAATGTGGAAGGAAGATTTGGGTCCGGGGATTGGACTCAGTTTTGCAGAGGTTTCTATGGGGAGAGGTAGGAAAATACTTTAGTAATTTAAATTGAATGAGATGGAAAGTCTTAGGACTAGTGAGGAGTTCGAGAGGGCATGAGAGTCTCAAGGATCCTCTTCAAACAGTATAAAACATAAATAACTAAACAAACCCTAGGTAGAGCACTACAACTTCAATGATTTCTACCTTTATCCTTGATTCATTTAGTTCATTTGAAAGAGAGAGAGAATGGCATACATAAACACATGTAAAACTTCAATTACAAAAGAAGAAACAATACCAAATCAATTTGCCACAAGAATCCCACAAAAGGCTGCAAACCCTAGTCTATTTCTTTGCCAAACTGCAGAGATGAATGTACAATGCTACTCCAAGCTTTCACAAAAGTCCAACCTTGACAAATGACTGAAAAAGTACTAGATATAGGAGTTGTTTCAACAATATCTAAACTAAGAACTAAAGAGTAGGCAGTGGAACAGCTTGCCTCTAAAACTTAGGAAACTAATTCATTCAGTTTCAAACTACCTTTTCATGATGTATCTACCTGCATGAGTGAAATTTTAGCATATTTACATCAAATTCCATCAAGTTACATCAAATTACAACATGATTTTTCCTATGAGAGAGATAAAAGTCAAACCGAGAAAAAACTAGGTGAAAAACAGAGTTTTTGAGCAAAAAGGTCAATTTTATGTCTTGTGTGCCGTGCCTCTGTCCTTGTGTGCCACGCCCTTTTTCAGCTGATTTTGGAGGCCTTCCTGTGCACAAAATTTTCTCCAAGTGGACTTGTTGGAAAAAAAATTCTGTCTACGTTCTAGAACAAGTGGAATTTCTGAATTTCGAGTCCATTTTCCCCTCCAAAAGTGAGTTCTCCCAACACTGCTTCATGTGTGGCCCAAAAGGGGCAAAAAGGGCATTTTTGAGGTGTTTTTGACCCTTTTGGAAGCTCAAGTCTTGACAAAATTTCTTGGCCATTTGTGGGAATTCATATTTTTTCTTGAGGAATCCAAAAAAGTTGAGTTTTCCTCCAAAAGAGTTCCCTAGAAAAAGCACACGCTAGGTGGCGCATCACACCAGGCAGGAAAACCTGTGTTTTGCTCCAAAAATTCAAAATTGACAAAAAGTAAACCAAATTTCTTGAAATTTGGGCTGAGTTTCCTGCATCAAGTGCTATGTTGGGCTAAAAAATCCTTAGCCAAAATCTTGAGCTTGTCTTGCTCTTTCCTCTTCCTCAAAGCTTTCCTCAACTTGGCCTTCAAAATCCTAATTCTCACTTTGCAAACTTTGTTTCTCGCCAAATAGTGATAGGCCATGTGCCTCAACATGTTTTTCTCTTTGTTGGCCTTCTCCAACATCTTTTCCAAGTGCATATTTGTCCTCTCAAGCCAAGATTCAAGACCAGCTTCAATTTCTTGTTCAAGTGGTGTCAACTTGACTTTCCTCCTCTTGGCAGCTTGCCAATTTTCTCTTACTTTTTGGAGCTCCATGATATCTTTATGATCTTCTAACTATTTTTTCCTCTACTCAAGATAGTTGATTATCCACTTGGCTCTTTTTAGGTTGAGAGACAAGTCATGAATGATAGCTTGCTATTCCTAAATGATCTCCTTGAGCTTTGAGCTTTAGGAGCCCAAATCAGTGTCATCATCCTAAATGAGAATGAAATCTCTCTGTTGACCTTCTGAAGGCCCCTCATCATGCAATGACTGCTTACCCTTGTCCTGTACCTGCTTTGTTGTTGCAGGAAACGAGACCCCTTCCACCCCGAGTGGAGATAGTACTCGTTTTGCTGCTACAATCAATCTCCTTGTGCCCTTTTGGTAAGTGACAAACACTGGCACACTAGTGGTTTGAGTCTCATGCACCTCTTGCTGATGTGAAGGCTCTCCTACCTCATGAAAAATTGGTGGGGGTACTTGAGATCCTGTGGAGACGTCATGTGAAATGTAATCCTCCCATGAAACATTTAGTAAACTGAGCTGATGCAAAACCATAATCTTGATTAATGCAAAGTGATAGATGTTGTTATACTACTGACTAGGAGGTTTCCTTTGCACCAATGTGGTCATTTTCTCGATATTCCGGCATATGAAATAGGGGATGTTCATCATCCTCACCCTAGTGAAATGCATCAATAATCTGATGTGGTAGGCATACAGACAAGAAAATCTACCTTCACAACTGAAATATTTGATTATGAGCTTCATCAATGGAACATATGTGTCCTGAAGATACCTGAAAGGGAAAAATCTACTAATCTGCCTCTGAAAGCCAGCCTTGATATAAGGCTCATAATGTTCTCTGTCCACGAGTTGTCCCTTGTTCCATGGTTCACCCACATTCGGAATACCTGTTGCTTCAGCTATAGATTCTGGTGTCAAAATGAATGCAATACCTGCCAAATTGACCTGACCGTTATGAAGATGGAGGACAAAAAATCTAGCTAGCTCATGATGGTATTTGACTCTTTCTACCATCTCACAAAATTGATAGTAGGATTGATGTTTGAAACATGCTACAGCAAGACAACAAGCCAACAACTCAGTAAGTGTAGTGGGCTCCTCCTGGATATTTTTTTCCACTCTTGTGAGGTCTCCTTGATGCATGAATTTCTTTGGAGGAGTCACTTACTGTTTCCTCATTTCTATCATAATATGAATCTGACTCCAAGTTTTCCATGTTTTTATGTTTCTTAGATGAGTATGAAGATATTTTATAGAGACAATAGGTATTTGCTGCTAAATAACAGGGATTTGATGATATGGAATGTGAATGAGGGATTGGGCTGCTGCTTGTAGGGTTTCTAGGAATGACATGGTTTCGGGAATGATATTTAGGGGTTAGGGATGTTATTTAGGGTTTGGGAGAAGTGAGGTTAGGGATTAGGGTTTTCAGTTTTGGGGATAGGGGAAATATTTAGGTGTAAGTGAAAGAGGGAAGGAGAAAAGAGGTGAATGAAATTATAGTGATGGGATGCGAAAATGGTAGGATGGGAATTAGACAGCAACAATTGAAACTTTCTCAATTAATTATGCAAGGAACTAGGGGTTTTTAATTTTTACCTATTGAAACACCATAAAAATTGATGAAAACCCTTGTAATGGCAATATGGAGATGTTAACTTACTTGTGGAATGAGGAAATTGCAAGTTTGGAGCTTGGAGGAGGCAATTTCAATGAGTTCGGGCTTTGGAGGTAGGTGCACCACGCCCATTAACAGGTGCACCACGCCTCGTTGGCGCATCGCGCCAATTATAAACTCAATGTAAAACTTGTGTTGTACGCATCACGCTGGCCAGGTGCATCGTGCCTCGATCCAGGTGCGTCGTGCCTCAAACTTTTCACAGTTTGGTTGCAAATTCTCTCCTTAGGCTCGAAAACACGATTTAGCACTTGTTTCTCATTCACTCTTTGGACACAAATGAGCTCTTTGACATGAAAAAGACTTTATACCCACCAATTTAATTTTTCACTTATAAAAACCCACTTTGTAATGTTTGTCTTTCACTTGCTTTTTTAAAACTTTGTTTTGGCAGTTTGACTTGCTTTTTTGCCTCTGATGGACTAAATACTTTGACTTTTTGACTCTTTTGCAGGGGCTAGAATGCAAGAGCTTAGAAAAGTGACCAGTGCTGCATCTCAAAATTATTACATATAGGAAAAATGAAATTACATAAAATTTTAAACATAAAACATAAAAAACTTTGTTTTTGTTTAGAGGAAAAATCAATCACTGAGCATGTGATTATTGAAATTTTTGTTGTTGAGACTTTATTTGACCTCATCATGTGCCTGCTGACCATTATTGAGCTTTTACAAGACCTTGAGGACAAACCCTAGACCTAATGAGACCTAAAACCCAAAACATGACTTTTTGCAGATGTAAAAACAAAAATGACTGCAAATGACCTGAAAATGGGTCAGCAGGTAAAGATCATGAGGGAAAAATTTATTAAATTCCACTACCATCGGATGATCCATGATCCTAATGGAATGCAGCTGATCAAATGAGACACCTAAAATGCAATGCAACAAGAGAATTTTGATCACTGATGTAGGGATGAAGATACTGACACTAACACAACACATGTGTGAAAACGTATTGCCTATTAATAGGCTTCTGAGTTAAGCGAAAGTTCCAAGACACATCGATACACCATAAATCACTAGCCCTGTGGACAAGGCGTTGGAGCCAGTACTTACTCCTCAAAAAAAATATTATAGACTCTCAAGGCTATGTGGGAGGAGCCAAGGTGAAAATTCCTTTGAATGTACAAATGAGGGCTAGCTATAGCCAAGAGTAAAACTGACCCTTATGACTATTCAACTTCCCCCATGACTGTTTGACTTTCATGACCTTTCAACTTTACATGACTCTTAATATGACAAGTGGGTCTCTTGGACTTCCACATTACATTGCATTTATCAACAATATGGACCACAATAGTAATGTGGACGACATGACTCATGACAAGACTAGACATGACAGTGCCAGTACATTCGTGTTACTCCTGTTGTGCATGTCAAGTTGCAGCGTTGTTGGGTGATGGATGTCCACATGGTGTGTCACAGCTTCACCTTCACATGGAAAGGTGCATGGAGTCTTCAATGGTCGTTGAGTTCGTTTGATGGTTCATTCACACGTTGCTCCTGGCTTGTACTTTGGCATGCTTGACATGTTCATCCGTTCGTGAAACGTGTATGTTCATCCATCCGTCTGCGAACACATATTTGCATGTTTTTCCATCCGTCCCTCCATGAAAACATTTTTGCAAGTTCGTTCATTTGTGAACACATCTCTTCTTATGCATCATTTTTGTGTTTGTTCACAAACATGTCCTTTTTCATGTACTTCCCTTGTTCATCCCATCGTCGTCATGCCATGTTTATTCGTATACCTGTATCTACACTCACTCATGAAAAGATGACATCAAATCCATAAACCTCCTATTCTATCATGATGCATGATCGTTTTCGATGTGGGTGACCGGGAGAGAAGAAAAGGTAACGAAACTGCACAAGGCAAGTTTCAAGCTGGGATGTGGGCTTCGAGATCTGTTGGTGACAACTGCACATAAGTCACTAGGAGACGATGACGAAAATCTGGATCAGTAGTGACTGTCTGCGGGATCTGGCTCAGCTAGGGATAGATCTACATAATTTTTGGGAGAAGTAGTGTGCGTTGCAGGAGGGCTTGGCAGGAAAAATCTACCGCAATTTCTGGAGTGAGTGGACAGCGTGAGCTTGGCAGAAAAAAATTGCCCAGTTCCTGGAGGGACCTAACAACAGGAAAAACTATTCATATGTTAGGAGGCCGACATGTTGATCAAATCTGTGTAGTTTCTGAGATGAGCAGACTGCTAGGATGTAGAGGGCTTTCTCATGAAATCTGCGTAGTTTTCCAGGTGAGCAGTGAGTCAGTTGACTGGTGATTAGCTGGGAAAACTGCGCAATTTTCTAAGGGAGACAGGGATGGGCACTGGGTGTATGTCCAGCTTGTCTATGAAATTCTCTCAGTCAGTGGAGCGGGCATGGTCTCCAGTCTCTGCACAATTTTTAAGGGGAGTTAGTCCCGGGGTGACTTCCTGGTCAAACTTTCTGGTTAACAAGCAAGAGGTTTGATTGATCATCTTGCGGGCAGCGCATATTGAAATGGCTTGTTGAGTGCTTTTGAGTTGTTCGGGGTGACAATCGGTCAAGTCAATGGTGAGGTGAAGGTTCGATTGTTAGAGGTTGATCTGGTCGTCAGAACTTCAGCAAAAATGACTAAGTGCGTGAGTGAGTGAAAATGTGCATGCGCAATTTTACAAACACACACTCACATTACTTGACGACAAGACGGCTCAAACCATCCAGACACACAAGTTCAACATGATTGGCCGACGGTGTGAATCGACAACTGTGACATTTGTGGTTGATCATTGGATAACCACGACGATGCTTGCACGACAATGTATACGACTACGTGTGTGAGTGCGACGAATGTTTACATAGCGAACACAACATGTACATATGAAGCAGAGACCTTGTGTATGACTAGAACATGGTCGCAAGCGAGATACTGTTACCAACAAGCAAAATTTGCCCATTGAATGGTTAAGCAAGGTGGGTGCAAACAGTCACCCGGGCCCACGGAGTGAGCCTGAGTGCATGCAAGCATCAAGTAAAAACTCAAGGGAGGCTCTGAAATTGAATGTAGGCAAAACTTTTGGAGGGTGTTGTAGCCGCTACAACACTTGGTGACACACTGGTAAGACTCCATCTTCTCTATCATGGTTCATTGATAGCGTAGAGCCTTTGACTTTCAGGGAATATTGAATCGTTATGCGGGTTACTTTGGCTTCCCCACTTACCCCATGGACAGACATGGTTCATCTTTTGCCAACTCAGTCAAGCACAACAAAATTTTCAGCTTAATCACAGTGTTTCGAAATCAGGAAGGATAGTTTGGCTCGCGAGTTGAAAAATTTCAAAGTATAAATTTTCATCTCTAGTGTTTCTTTGCTGCTAGCAGGCCTGGATAGTACCCCAACAGAGTGACACGGGAACACACTCATTTCTACACTTCCAGTGAGCTTGGTCAGTACCCCAGTAGAGTTGTATGCTTCACCTCTCTGCACAAGAAGCCTTTCTCTTCTTTTGCCTTTGTGTTTTTTAAGAGGACTATGCATATGCACTTATTTATTTTTGGGGCAAAATAGGGATCCCGACTTATTGAGAGGAGAAGAGATTGTTCCTTCAGAGAAGCATGTAAGACCTCTGACATAGTTTTTCTTGTTTAGATTTTCCCCTTCTCTGTTTCTACTAGATGGATGAGCTTGAACACACATAGCAGAAGGTTTAGTACAGGCATAAGGCTTCTTAGAGAGGACACAGGTTCATGGTTGGACCAAAGCTCCCCTTGCAGATGACTTGTATTTTCTGTCAATACTTCATCGGCCGAATGTTATAACCAAGCATAGAGAAGATGAACACAAGACTGGCCAAGTGTCGCAGTGTCACAAGTCTCTTTAGATCTCAACCACATAATCATTCAAAAGCCAAAACTTAGTAGATGGCAGCACTTATTTCTAGAAAACAAAAATAGAAAGGTATCAAGCAAACAAACAAAATGAAAACAAAAATAGTAAGCAAAGAAAATAAAGTGAAAACAATAAGCAGTAAGTAGACTATGTACATAGCACAGGGCGTGGCCTGGCCTACTGAAAATAGTGTTTGAGATCTTGGTCGTTGACAGGAAGGTTGTCAATCCTCCCATCAAGGGATTTCAGACAGTATGTGTGTGGGCCAAGCTTCTCGTGGACCATGTACAAACCAATCCACAAGGACTAGAAATTTGTACGCTTGCCTTTGTCTTCAAGGGATTTATCCCATTTCAAGACCAAGTCACCAACACCAAAGTTAGGTTTCCCTGTAGACTTCTTATCGAACCATCTCTTGATACGGTTTTTGTGGAGTGTAAATTTTTCTTTTGCTTTCATCCTTTCTTCCTGAAGCTTGCAGGGTGTATCCATTCTATGCTGAACTAGTTGGCAAGGCTTTCCTTAGGATTCTCGAGATAGCTTAAGTGCAGGAAAGTAGATATTGGGTGGTAGGATGGCTTCTTTACCATAGACCAGCAAGTATGGTGAGGTATTCATAGAGTTTTTGGGTGTTACGCAGTCATCCCATAATGCATTTGTCAGGGTGAAATGCCAGTTGCATTGTTCAAAGGAAATAGTCTTTTTTATTATGCGGATAAGGTTTTTGTTCGTGGATTCAGCGAGATTGTTTCCCTACAGTAGTAGTTAAATGAATGTTTCAGCGTAATACCATTTTGTAATGAAAAATCATAAAGTTTCAATGACGAAAATCACATTGCATTATCAAACACAAGTGATACCAGAACGCCGAAGCGTGAGATGATATCATGTTGGAGGAAGATGATGACCTCTTGGTCATTCACTTGTTTGAGAAGAACTGCTTCTGTCCATTACGTGAAGTAATCAGTTGTTGTCAGAATGTAGCGGTGATGTTTTGACGAATGTGGGAAAATTCCCCCAATGATGTCCAGGCCCCATTGTTGGAACGGTTCGGTCACTACAACAGGGTGCAGTGGGGCTGCTGACCTTCGTGTTTTGTCGACGCATCATTGACAGACCGAACACTTGCAGGTGTAAGCATGTGCATCCTTGAATAATGTGAGCCAGTAGAAACCATCTCGCATAACTTTGTGTGTAGTGGTGTTTCCCGCAAAGTGACCCCCGGCAGTTCCATCATGCAAATCTTGTAGTACCTTCTTTGATTCATGTGCCTCCAGGCACCTGAGAAAAACTCTGTTGTTGTGCTTTATGTAAAGCATTCCATGCACCAACTGATATGCTAAAGCTTTGAGATGCAAAGCCCTCTTCTATCTGATGGAAAAGCGAGAGTGTATGGTGTCGTGCTCAAGTTACTGGCACACATCTACGTACCAAGAATTTTCATCTTCAATGGGTGGTGATCGCACTACCATTTCAATTTCCACTCACTTAGGGATGAGGTGGCCTTTCTTGCTATCAGCTTCTGCCTACAAAGATTGCTCATCTTCGTCTATCGCTGCATCCTTGAAGGTGTCAACATTGACCATGAAATGCATTATCTGTTGATCATCATTAAACACGCGTAAGTTAGTTATGTTATCTGGGATATATGGTCTATATAAAATTTCAATAGTAAATCTATCCCTAATCGGTGACATCCTAGAGGTTGTGTTTTCTAGAGCATTGGCAGTTGCATTACGCACACATGGTACAGGAGTGATGTTAAATGCTTGGAAGTTAGATATTAGTCGCCATGTTTCTTGCTAGTAAATTTTGAGATGCGGTGATAAACAATGATGGTGTTACGTACCTGCCATACCACTATCTTTGAATCACTACCACTTTGAGCGTGACCACGTTGAGGCTCATAGATTTCTGCAAGCCCAACACGAGTGCTTTGTACTCAGAAACATTATACGTGAACTCGAACTCCAAGAAACTCGAATTCAGATGTTTCCTATAGTTTGGGTCGCTCAAAACACACTCGGATCTTGATCCGTCATATTTCTTTGATCTGTCAAAATACATGGTCCACAACTCGTCTGTACACGGACTATTCGATGTGCTTACACTACTGCTACTGTTGTTGATATTGCTACTATTACTATCATTACAATGTACTATACATGCTTCATTTCCATCAGTTGGGCAAGGAAAGAGACCCAACTGCGTGTCTAGTGGGGTTAGGGCTAGCCGTGTAGGATAACACCCTAGCGTTGTTTCTAGGAGGCAGTTTCCAAACATGAGTTCTGCGAAGGCCAAGGCTTCATTTTCACCATTGATGGGAGTGACATTGTGCTTCATATACCTCTTGGATAACACCCAAATTTGATTGTTTTTACCCTTGTACGGAAGCCACATGTGCGACCAGTTCGTAGCAAGTATCCGTTCAGCTTGCTAGACCAGTCTTTGTTGTGTAGTAAGCCATACGCTTCCGGTATGTCCACAAAAACAATGTTGATGCACTGGTGAACTCAATTGTCATGAGATAGTCAGATGATCACATCTCGAAGTTCACCAATGGCTGGTACAGATGTTTGATCAAGTTGGATGATTTGCACGGATGTCTTGCTCCATTGCGCATTGATATTTTTGGCAATGGAGAGCGGCATGACATTGGCTGCCACACCAAAATCAACCAAGCAGTTGTTAGCATTACAGTTAAAATTGTCAAATGAGAGCAGGAATGGAGGGCAAACTAAGTTTTCTTCTTCCATCTAGAGTGTGTTTAGCACAGTCAAAAGTGATCTGGGAGGTGTGCTTGCTACCTTTCTTGTAGAGGTTGTGTTGTTTGTCCCAGTGCACGCAGTAGGATATTCCGCTAACTCCGGATCTTAGCTAACTCGAACAAACTGATGTCCGCATGAGATTTCTTCATTTCATCCACAATGTTCTAATCTAGAGGGGGTAGACTCACTGAGATGTCCAAGGTAAGACTGGTGATCATGTTTTCCGGCTAAGTATTCTGTAGTTTGTTGCTCATGGATGTACTCTTGTCCATCGATGTCTTCTTAGGATTGCTTTGTGTTTTTTTCTTTTGGAAGGCTGGTGGATCAACCTTCCTCAGTAGTTCAAACTTATTTTTCGCTTCCCCAATTGTAATGGGAGCCCCCTTACTTCTAATACCGTAATGATCATTTTGCTTCTAGCATTGTTTCTCAGTATTTGTCTTCAGCGCTACTTGCAAGTACTGATACATGCTTACCACATGCCTAGATCTCGATGCCTCATCAAGCGCAACATCTTCGTCAGCATCCATATCTCCTGGTTGTCCCTACACACTGTTGTCTACGCCAAGTGCGTGATTGCATACTAAGCCTGCAACTCACTTCTAGTCTGAACAAGACTTTTTTGAGTGATCATCTTCATGAAATGAATAGAATTGGTCGTTCGCGCACCATTCGAGCTGGAACACAAAGTTCTGTGTAGTTTTAGTTGAGAAATAGTTGTTTCCTGATGACATGCTTTCTTATCTTCGTTTGGGCAGATGGTCACTCGTAGACGTGTTCATTTTTCATTGTTTAAGCTCAAACACTTCGGATGTCAAGTTCTTGACGATGCGAGTGAGGGTTTCAATATCACTTGTTTCCTTGTCTCTATCTTTGCCCACCACAGCTTGGGAATTCATGCTCGCATCCCTAGAGTCCTTTGTTGTTTCATCATCCTTGATGACTCTAATAGCACGTAGGTCTTTCTCAACAACGATTTCCTCTTTGTAGTTTTCCAATAAAGTTGGTTTTGCAATTCGCTTGATGAACTTCACAGTGTTGGTTGACAATGCGGATTTGTAGTAATCAACAGTGATCGAATCATGAGGTTTTTTGTTCGCTACAAACTTGTTCAATATTCGTAGAAACCTCTGACTGAAGTCTTTTACCTTTTCTTTCCCCTCCATCTTCAAGCTTCCCAACTCTTTGAGCAACATGGCTTGGGTCTTGTCATCAGCAAACTTTTCCATAAACATGCGTTTGAACGCACCCCAATTCTGTATGGAGTTGACATGTAAGCTATGATACCATGTCGTTATGTGACCGTCCAACGTACATGGAAACAATATACGTGCTACATCGTCGTACCGTACCTCAAGGCTTTGCAACTGTAGGTAGAAGTTGTCCAAATGATCTTCTGCCTTCACTGTGATGTCAAGGTTGAACTTTATGATCATCCTCTCCAACCATTTTGGCATCTTGTGCAAAGCACCTAGGAGAGCCAATGGTCCCTAAGTCATCCATTCCAAGTTTTGGTCAGTCATATCTTCTTCTCATTTGTCCTCCTCGTCTTCTTCAGAATGTGAGAGTTTCAGCTTTGAGTCTATTGGTTTGTCTCCGTTGTCTTCCCCTCCGCGGCCTTCCCCTCTACCTCTTGTACTGGATTCTGAGCCCAAGAACACGAGGGTGTCTCGTTCTCCCTGTCAGAAGACTGGAGGTTCCTATTCATCTTCAATAGCTTCTACCAGACCTTTAAGTGTGGCAATAACTACTTCTTCCACTGATGATACAACAACCACTGTGGGAGTGGTTTTTGGCTTTCTTGATGCGTATGGAAGATGTTGTATTCTTGGGATCATTCCGACTACTTTCGCGAACTGGTAGGTGATGGGAAGGTCAGAGTGAAGGTGCTAATATGAAATTTCTTGTTTAGTCTTGATAAGTGAGGCGTAACCAACTGCAGAGTTGCGCATGTAGGTGAGAGGGAGTACAAGTTATTGCCTTGACCAGATGATTGATAATGGGTGTGAGAGGACATTCAGCGATAAACAACTAGCGGCCCTCCTTCTAGCACCAGAAATGTTGACAATGCTAGACCCGCCAACATTCAAGGGATCACCTTGCTATGAAGTCCCAACTAGACCTCACACCATTTGGTGTGGGAGTCCCATCTGGTATAATGGCTCAGTTGCCATTATCTTAAATGTTTGCCTTAGCTCTTGCTTGTCAGCATAGGAGAGTGGTCTTCTTTGTCTTCAAGTAGCGAGGTTCGCGTGCCTTCGAGGAGAAATCCACACAGATGTGACAGTCACAACACACAAGGCAATATAGCACGTAGAACACTCAATGGACAATCCGCATGAGTGTGATGGTCATTATAGCAAATTTACGTGAAAGTTTCTATCTGATGTCTGGGACGTAACCAACATGGGCAACACAGCATTAACAACTTATACAACACATTTTCATTAATATATGTATTAGAACAACTGAATGAATTCAAATGTTAAACACAGTTTAAAGCAACATGTATTAAAAGTCTTCAAGACAAACCTTACAAAGAGATACAACACGTGTGAAAACGTATTGCATGTTAGTAGGCTTATGAGTTAAGAAAAATTTCCAAGACACATCGATACACCATACATCACTAGCCCCATGGACGGGGCATTGGAGCCACTACTTACTCCTCAAAGAAAATATTACAGACTCTCAAGGCTATGTGGGAGGAGCCAATGTGAAAATTTCTTTGCATGTACAAATAAGGGCTATTTATAGCCAAGGGTAAAACTAACCCTTGTGACTGTTCAACTTCCCTCATAACTCTTTGACTTTCATGACCTTTCAACATTAGATGACTCTTCATATGACAAGTGGGTCTTTTGGACTTCCATGTTACATTACATTTATCAACAATATGGCCCACAATAGTGATGTGGATGACATGACCCTTGACAAGACTCGACATGACAGTGCTAGTACATTCATGATGTTGCTAGTGTGCATGTTGAGTTGTAGTGTTGCTGGGTGATGGATGTCCTCATGGTGTGTCACAACTTCACCTCTACATAGCAAGTTGCATGTAGTCTTCGATCGTCACTAGATTCGCTTGATGGTGCATTCGCACGTTACTCCTTGTTTGTACTTTGGCATGCTTGAAATGTTCGTCTGTTCGCAAAAAGTGTATGTTCGTCCATCTGTTCGCGAACACATCTTCGCATGTTTATCCGTTCGTCCATTTGCCAACACATCTTTGCATGGTCGTCCACTTGTGAACACATCTCTTCGTATGCATCGTTTTTTTGCATGTTCACGAACATGCCCTTTTGCATGTACTCCCCTTGTTCATCCCATCCGTCGTCGCGCCATGTTTATTTATGTACCTATATCTGCAATCACTCATGACGAGACGACATCAAATCCATTAACCTCCTAGTCTACCATGATGCTTGATCATTTCAGGTGTGGGTGACCGGGACAGAAGATAAGGTTAAGAAACTACATGATGCAAGTTTCAAGCTGGGATGCGGGCTCTGGGCACTGTTGGTGAAAACTACACAGAAGTCACTAGGAGATGGTGACAAGAAATCTGGATTGGTAGTTACTAACCATGATATTTGGCTCAGCTGGAGGACATATCTACGCAATTTTTGGGAGAAGCAGCATGAGCTACAAGAGGGCTTGGCAGGCAAAATCTACGTAATTTCTGGAGTGAGCGGGAAACGAGAGCTTGGCAGCAAAAACTACGCAGTTCCTGGAGGGAGCTGGAGCCAGAAAATTTGTGAAGATGTTGGGAGGCTAGCCTTATTACCACCTCTCCGTAGTTTCTGAGTTGAGTAGATTGCTGGGCTGCAGAGGACTTTCTCATGAAATTTGCAAATTTTTCCAGGTAAGTAACTCGTCAGCTAACTAGTGACTGGCTAGGAAAACTACACAATTTTCTAAGGGAGACAAGGACAGGAATTGGGTGTCTATCTGGCCTATCTGCATAATTTTCTTAGTTAGTGGAGCGGGCATGGTTTGCAATCTTTGCACAATTTTTGAGGGGATTCAGTCCCCTAGTGATTGCCTGGTCAAACTTTCTGGTTGACCAATAGGAGGGTTGATTGATCAGCTTGCAAGTAGCGCAGCTTGAAATGGCTTGATGGGTGCTTTTGTGCCATTCGAGGTGACAATCGCTTGAGTTGATGGTGAAGGTCCGGTTGTTAGAGGCTGATCTGGTCATCATAACTTCAGCAAAAACGACTAAGTGTGTGAGTGAGTGAAAATGTGCATATGCAATTCTACAAAGACACACTCACAAGACTTGACGACGAGACGGATCAAACCATCGAGACACACATGTTCAACATGACTCACCAACGGTGTGAATCGACAAGCGCGACGTTTGTGTTTGATCGTCAGATGACCGCGATGACGCTTGCGTGATAGTGTATATGACTCCATGTGTGAGTGCGACAGATGTTTACATAGCGAACACAACATGTACACACGAAGCGGAGACCTTGTGTACAACCAAAACATGGTTGCAAGTGAGGCATTGTTACCAACATGCAAAAGTTTCCCATTGAATGGTTAAGCAATCAAGGTGAGTGAAAAGACTCACCATGTCCCACAAAGTGAGCCCGAGTGCATGCAAACATCAAGTAAAAATTCAAGGGAGGCTCTAAAATTGAACGCAGCCAAAATTTTGGAGGGTGTTGGAGCCGCTACAACAGGTGGAAATGGATTCATCACCATCAAAAATCCCTAGGGCACCCAAAATCTTGAAGCTTTCCAGTTGTAACTTAGTTTTCCCAAAATTTATGCCAGATTTTTACCAAAATCATACCATAATTTCCATTATTTTTTGGGCAAAATTGGCCTAGAGACTACTCTAATATGAAGAGCTACATATATTTTATATTAAATGAATGGGAATATGACAATAAAACATCATGTTAAGGCAATAACAATATATATTTAAGAATTTGTGAATTTGTAGCTTCAACATAAAGTAGATGAGGTGGACACATCTCATTTATGGGTACAAATTAGAACCATGGTGAATAAGGTGGTTTGACCCAATGATGAATGCTCAAGATTATGATGTTGAATAAGTTGGTTTAAGCAAATATTGAATGATCAACTTTTTTACTGATTATATGAAAAATATTATTGATCGTGCACATTGTATGAGATGTTTTATATATTCAAATGCTTGTTTTCCAAACATCACATTTTGGCTTCTTGATTAAGCATGATGTGACGATGCACATTAGAGATTAATATTGCAAATTTAAAAAAATGATTTTTTTTTTAAGGCAATCATGATTTTTCTTGTGCTTTAGAATTTCATGAAGGATATATAGACATTTTTATTTTTATGTATGAGATTATTTTATTGAAAAAAATTTGGCCCTTTTTATTTTATTTATGAGATTATTTTATTGAAAAATAATTTGCGTCATTATATTTATTTGTTTCGAAATAGAATAAGAGTATAAATTTAGAAATTTATATATATCCACTTGGATCTCTTAGTGATTATTCATAAAGCTATGTTCCATTACATTGATCTGTTGCTAATTATTTATGTAGTCTCTTGTTTCATGTTCATTTGTATTGTCTATAATTATAATGGTTACAATTAGGCTATACAAGACTATGTTTGTTTTTGTGATCAATTTTTTTTCATTTTTAAAAATTTAAATGGGTAACAAAAGATACAACTATATCATTTAATTATTAAAGGACACGTATATTAATCTAGTTTATATTTTTCTAAGTCATATAGTTGATAGTGCACTTGGTCTTTGATATTCTTCCTTAATTAAGAATATTCTTAGAGAATAGATAAATGTTTAGTTGTATGGTTGAAGTTCATTATTATACATGTACAAGATTGGAATTTAATGCCAGATTTCAATCCATGTTATTATAAAAAAGTGGGATAAACAAATCACAAACCACCATGATTAACAAAATGAATTGGGATTTCAAAAGCTTATGTGGGAGTACTAGGCCATGATCCCTACACAAGAATTGAGTAAATAACTTAGAAAAATGGTTTTTACAAATTGTTAATGTTGAATTGAGATGACTAATTGTCGTTGGTCAAAATGCATTTTCAAATATCTAAATAGATTCAAAGCCCTAAAAAATATTAGGACACTAATTTTGTACAGATCTACGTAATTTTTGGGAGAAGTAGTGTGGGTTGCAGGAGGGCTTGGCAGGAAAAATCTGCACAATTTATGAGCGGGCAGTGGGAGCTTGGAAGCAAAAACTGCGTAATTCCTGGAGGGAACAGGCAGTGGGAAAAACTGCGCAGATGTTGGGAGGATGACCTGTTGACCACCTTTACACAGTTTATGAGCTGAGCGGACTACTAGGTTGTAGAGGCCTTTCTCATGAATCTATGCAGTTTTCTAGGTGAGCAGTTGGTTGGTTGACTGGTGACTGGCTCGGAAAACTGCATAATTTTTGTGGGAGATAGGGATGGGCACTGGCTGTTTGTCTAGCTTGTCTGTGTAATTTTCTCATTCAATGGAGCAAGCATGGTCTGCAGTCTATGCGCAATTTTTTAGGGGAGTTAGTCCCGGGGTGACTGCCTAGTCAAACTTTCTAGTTGACCAGCAAGAGGGTTGATTGATCATGGGCAACACAACTTGAAATATCTTGTTGGGTGCTTATGCATTTTTTGGGGTGTCATTTGGTTGAGTCAATGGCAAGGTGAAGGTCTAGTTGTTAAAGGTTGAAGACTTTAGCAAAAACGACTAAGTGTGTGAGCGAGTGAAAACGTGCATACATTATTCTCCAAACACAAACACATACTCACATGACTTGATGACGAGACGACTCAAACCATCCAAACACACATTCTCAACACGACTGGCCGGCGGTGTGAATTGATAAGCATTTGTGAAACTGTAGCTTCAACATAAAGTAGATGAGGTGGACACACCTCATTTATGGGTACAAACTAGAACCATGGTGAATAAGTTGGTTTGACCCAATGATGAATGCTCAATAGTTGAATAAGTTGGTTTAAGCAAATATTAAATGATTAACTTTTTGACTCGTTATATGAAAAATATTATTGATGGTGCACATTGTATGAGATGCTTTATATATTCAAATTCTTACCTTGTTTTCCAAACATCAACTTTTGGCTTCTTGCTTAAGCATGATGTCACAATGCACATTAGAGATTAATATTGCAAAGAAAATAAAATAAAAAATGATTTTATTGAAGGCAATCATGATTTTTCTTATGCTTTAGTATTTCATGAAGGATATTTAGACCTTTTTAATTTTATGTATGAAATTATTTTATTGAAAAAAATTGGCCCTTTTTATTTTATTTATGAGATTATTTTATTGAAAAAAATCAAGTAATTATGTTTATTTGTTTCAAAATGGAATAAGTATATAAATATAGAAATTGTAAGATATATACATATATATATATACACACACACACACACTTGGATATCTTACTGATTATTGATAAAATTTTGTTACATTACATTGATATGTTGCTAATTATTTATGTAGTCTCTGTTCCATGTTCATTTTTATTGTCTTCAGTTATAAGGTTTACAATTAGGCTATACAATACTATGTTTGTTTTTGTGATCACTTTTTTTTTTTCATTTTTAAAAAATCAAAAGGATAACAAAAGATACAACTATATCATTTAATTATTGAAAGACATGTATATTAATCTAGTTTATATTTTTCTAAGTCATATAGTTGATAGTGCACTTGGTCTTTGATATTCTTCCTTGATTGAGAATAATCTTAGAGAATAGATAAATGTTTGGTTGTATGGTTGAAGTTCATTATTATACATGTACAAGATTGGAATTTAATGCCAGATTTCAATCCATGTTATTATCAAATAATGGGATAAACAAATCACAAACCACCATGATTGACAAAATGAATTGGGATTTCAAAAGCTTATGCGGGAGTGCTAGGCCATGATCCCTACACAAGAATTGAGTAAATAAAATAGAAAATGGCTTTTACAAATTGTTAATGTTGAATTGAGATGAACAATTGTTGTTGGTCAAAATGAATTTTCCAATATATAAATAGATTCAAAGCCCTGAAAAGTATCAGGACACTAATTTTGTACAGATTTAACAATAGAAATCTACCATTATAACAATTTTTGACATACTTTTATTCAAGAAAATAGAAAATATTTAAACTATACTATTCTTTGAAGAAAAAAACAAAACAAAAACTATAAGATTCTTTTAAAATATCTATTTAACTATATGCTTTCCTCCATGAAAACGAACAAGTAATATTAATATTTCATAATAAACAAGTAATATTAATATTTCATGATAAACTTTCAAGAAGTGAGAAACATGAAATGGGCCCATTTCATTATGCTTAATCACTTGTGTACATAATTCCTTGTAGACATAAAAATTCACAAAGCCTGAACAATTATGATGTTTAGTAATAACAACCTCTATTAGTAATAAAGAGTTTTAGTGCAACTCACACTTGACACCTACATTTGTGCATGCTCACACTTATGTACCTCTCACTCATGAGATTCTTTATAACTCCATAAATATTTTGTGTTTAATAACCCCAGTGTAAGTGCCAATCTTCATGATTATAAATACTTCAATTGATTATTTATCTCTTCATCCACAGTTCTCTTTAATGCTTGATTTCTCAACTTATAGGTTAAACATTCTATTGTGAACTCGTGTTATCCAGCTTTAGAGGTCATGTTTGGATGGATGACTGAGCTAACGTTGTCACATTGTTGTCAAAATTTATTTTAATTAATCATGCACCTCTTCCTTTGTTGCTTGTTGAATTGGACCTTTAATCGGTTCCAATTCCATGTGCATCAACATTTTGTGACCATCAAGGTTTTGTGATGTCTTAATTCTAATCCCATAAGTGGAAGAAACATTCAAACCAATGAGGCATGTTCTTAGCTTGTTATTGAAATATCGAGTCTTGAGTCCCAATTTTGGAAATTTTTTATAATATTTATGAGGCCATAACCCCCTTATTTTGAACCCTTCTTATCTTTAAAAACTCTCTTTTATTACATTTTGTGTATTTTGACCAAGAGGGTCTTGTGAACTTGAAAGAATGCAAATTATTTCAAAATGTATCATTTTACTTTAATTCCTAAGTATTTTCAAAGTTAAATGTTATCTAATTGAATCACCTACAATGTCAAAGGAGATAACCAAATCTTGCGCAGATCAACCATTTTCTAAAGCGGTTCCGAGATTCCTGTAGCTACTCTGCAATTTCCTGCAAGTTCATCGATTTCCTGTAGATGAGGAGATTTCCTGTAACCACCCTGATTTCTTGCAGTGATATCCATGGTTGAGCATGTTCTGGTCAGCCTCAAAGAGAACGAAGACATGGATTTTGTTGAGAAAGTGACCAATATGGTTGTTGTCCTATTGGTCGCCTCAGAATTTCCATTGAAATTGCCCAGATCTTCATTCCTTTCTCAGATGGTCATATTTATAGACAGCTCCAACAGCTTCATGAAGTCTATTTGATCCATGCTTTCAGTCATGGATCGAACTCATCATGCTTATTCTTGTTCAACTATTGTTAGCCAGCAGTTGTAGGGTGTTAGGTTTTCTAATTTGAGGCAGTTATGCCCATGCATTTGTATAAAATACCTTTATGTTTATTGCAATGGATATGTAGAAGAGGAAAGGATAGAGTGAGTGGTTGGATAGATAAAACATATCAAACCCTGTATTATTGTATATTTTCTATATTAATATAATACTTTATGTTCTACTCGATTTCATTGAATAACTCCTTTCATAGTTGAAGGGGTTGTGAGTAAGGGAGGACCCCCTTTAATCACAACTCCTATAGCTATATATTTGTTTTATTTCCATTTATTTTTTTCATGTATTACTAGAATTAGTACATAATTTGAAGTTCTCTTTTCTAATTTGTAGCAGCTTGTGAACGATGGTTAAATGTGAGCTTATTTGATGAATGATTTGGAATTGTTGAATAGGATGTCATTTATGTTATGCAATGTGTGAGTTGAGTTGATTGATGTTGTTTGGGTTTGTTTCTTTTCTTGATTTGCATCAGTAATTTTAGGTGTTGTAGAGAGACGAATTATCTACTCCATAGCCTTTGCTACTAAGTGTTGATGAGGAAAAGAGTTCTTGAAGTTGTGTGTGTGTGATTTTATTTAGAACAACACTTATAGTATTAGCCTGCATATATTTTGTGTAGCATCTCATAAGCTTACCTACCCTGGTCGATAATTTATGTTTGTCAAATTATAATTCTATAATTTGCCCAAACATTTTGGTGTCATTTCCAGGGAGGTGCTAAGAGATGATACTGGAAGTCTTTTAGTATGATTTCTTTGTTTGAATTTTTCAGGGTTGCGGGAGTTGAAGTGGTAATATGTGGGTAAGGCCTATGCACCTGCAGAGATCAAAATTCGCCAAAGCCATGTCCTGATTGTTTGGTAGGTATAAATTTTTAAATTTTTTGCATAATATATGAATAGGGTCCAATATTTTCAAATATTTTTAGTGGTGGTGTGAGCACGACTTCATCCACTAATAAACTGGTAAGGAAAACAAAGTTCATAAAGAACAAGGCAAAGGAGACGGAGGAATCTAACAGGGGGTTTAAAACTCTGAGCAGGGTTTGATTGTTGATCCTAAGTGAACTAATACTCCCACAACAGCTTCTTCTGCCAGAAAATCCTTTGTTGCTTCTCATTCAAAATTTGCAATGGCACCTCAAAGGCCCTGGCAACCACATCCTACTAGTATGTTATAACAACATTTTCAATTTCCTTATGCCCATAATCGGATGTGGAATATTCCAATGCCTTGGTAGCCCTAGCCTCGGTAGGGGAATTTCCCTTACCCTGCTGCACCAAATAATTCCCCTCAAAACTTTTATTTACAACAACAACTTCATTCCCAGTGAGTATTCAATCTCAACAATAAAGCCATCCAATCTACTCAAAATATTGGAATGGCCATTTATCCTACTTATCCTACCTATTACATTACACCCCAGCCTCTGCAAGAAGTTTGTGTGCCTTTGCTGCGGGAGTTTCCTGCATCTCTGCGGGAAATTAAACTAAGGTTAGGAAAAATGGTCACCCAACCAGAGAAGATTGAAGAGATTATAGAAGAAAAAACCCTTGATGCACCTAAAATAGAAAATGTACAAGAAACAACAGAACAAAACATTCTAAGATCACAAGAACCTTCCTCATCTCAAACTATCTAGCCTTCTTTTCCTGAGAGGTTAGGGGTGGAAGAAATGAAAAAACAGCCTCAGTTTGAACTAGTATCCAAGTTAAGAAATTTATGCACCAATATTCCTTTACCGCAAACGATTAGGCATATCCCAATATATGCTAAAATAGTTATGGAACTATGTATCAAAAAGCTGGGGAGACAAAAGAAAGAACCCTCTACAATTCAATTAGGTGGGAAAATTGCAAGCCTTATGTCTACAGGATTTGCCATTGAAAAATATGCAAACCCTAGAATTCTTGTGGTTACCACCTTCATCAATGGATATCCAATAATAAATATTTTAATTAATTTAGGTGCATCCATTAATATAATGAAAATGGAAACATTGTCCCATATAGGATCCTTTGATTTGCCTCCTACCCCTAGTGTGTTAGAATTAGCAGATAGATCTAAGGTCAACCAAAGGGTGTTTTGGAAGAAATTTTCATTTCATTAGATTCCTGGGGATATCCTATAGATTTTTATGTTCTTCAGCCTAGGACTAATTTAGGGAGGCACACTTTGATCTTGAGGAGACTTTGGCTGGACACAATGGATGCCTTCATTAGGTATAGGTCAGGGAACATGACCATCACTCATGAGGTTGAAATTAAGCACGTCAATCTATATCCCCCTACTAAACCCCTCTTGAAATCAAAAAAGATTCATTGGGCTGAAGAGGAACTTAATTCAGAAATTATTCAACCAATTTTGACAATATCCCAAGCTATGGGCCTTAAAGAAAACACTAGGGATAATTTAATTAATTGCTCTATTTGAAACCTTGATTTTTCCCAGCACTTAGAGGAGCAGCGAAGTCATGAGATAGATGTCATTATTGAGCATAACTTCCAAGACCATAGTACAGCAACTGAATTAGATTCATCCCTCCTAGCTGTATTTCCTGTAGAATCGACGACTGAAGGTGGAAGCAAGGTAATTGAGATATTTCCTAGAAAAACTTTAATTATCAATTCTTCCATAACTTATGAACAGGAAAATCGATTAACTCATATATTGATAGATTTTTCAGAAACATATGTGTGGGAATATGCAGATATGGATATGATACTTGGTATCTTCTCTGATCTTTTATATGATTGCATAGAGGTTTATATGTATGATTTTATGGTGGTGGGTGATACTTCTAAAGAGGCTTTACTTAATCTTAGGAAGGTTTTTCAAAGATGTAGAGAGACTAATATTTCATTCAGCAGTGAAAAATGTTTTATAATCATGACTAAAGGCATCGTCTTGGATCATCATGTTTATGTTGCAGGAATTAAAGCTGACCCAGCAAAAATCAAAGTGATTTTGAAGAACATAGAGCTGGAAATGGTGGGAAAGGGGGTCATTTCTTTCACTAACTCTTCTTGATTTTCTGCTGCAATAAACTTAGCTTACTTTGTTCCTTCTTGTGCTCATTAAACCATGAGAGGAATTTCTATTGGGTACAGGTTTATTCCTTTTTTCAGGCCCAATGGACTAATTACAAAAAAGGGCCCCCTTTGAGTCTTCTTTTTCAGTATTTTAGACTCTCTAAAATTGAAATCTGGTGAGCATGGACTGTCCTGGGCTCATTAAAATAACAGGTCGGTAGATCCTTCTGGATCCTTAAAATAAATTTCATTTTTCAAGAAAAAATTTGGTTGTCTTGTGTTGGATTGATGTGGGATTTCTTAAGGCCCTCCTTCCAATGATCTTGGCCCATCAACATCAACAAATTATCTGGGTTTCAATATTAGAGTCTAGTGATGCCTTGAAGCTTGTATACCTTAACGATAAGCTATCTCGTCAACAGCAATGAGGATTCATTATGGCTCCTTAATTGTTGGATCCTACAATGGGTTCAGCAACAGCTCATACATTCACACTTGAAAGGATGCATCAGATGTACCTTGGTCCTTGTTCTCATCATTGGTGATGGGCCTCGCGTTGGTTAACAGTTGACCTTAATGACTGGGAATCTAGCGAGTCCGCTATACATTCAACCTCGGCACATTTATTCATGTGTAGTGAACTGTACAAGAAGGGGAGAATATGATTTCCTGTAGCTGGACTTCTTGCATAACATTCCAGCATCATCATTTCCACAGCAAAAACAATTATTTCCTGAAGAATGAATTTCAAGCAAAGCATATTCTATAGAATTTGGAAAGTATTGATCATCATCATCAGTACTTGAGGCCAAGTAGCTATATGATCTTTCATCTAATATGATTTCAAATTGGTTCATAATTTCAAAGTAAGTATAGGCATCATCAAAGGTATTGACCATTGTAAGGTAAGATCGAAGGTACGATTTGACTTCAGAATACTTAGGGTAAGAAAAGTAATGGTACTAAAATTTTTAAATTTGCATGAATTTAATTCATGGCTACCTTCACGGAAAATACGGTCACGATCCAATGGTATCTTACACAAATTCCCATTCCCACCTGTTATTCTGATTTGCACGATGTTATCTTCCCAATGTTTATCTAGCAGCACGGGTCATGACGACAATCATGATCATGTTCCCCCATAACTCGAAGTTTCCCATTACTCCCGAATGTTTCATAATTAAACATTCTTGTTTTCATCGGATTCGAATTATTTCTGCCTAGTTTTAGTAACAGGGGAAACTATTAGGCAAAACCCGAAGCCGAAAGGGTACCCTCATGCCTGCTAAACACTTTACGAGGATCCAGGCCACAAAGCTGGTGATTAAAGAACCTGCATAGGAAAGGGGCACAGCTTGTCAAGACTGAAAAGGAGGAACTAAGTTTGTCGCGGTCCTCCTAGGGATGACGTGATGATGAGGGAACCTCTAAGGAATTAATGAGCCCACCATGGCTGAACGGGTGCTCCAGAGAAAAAACTTAAAAACTTGAAGGAGAATAGCTTGTAATTGCATAAATAGGTGGAAGAATGGAAAGAGAAATTATCAGAAGGCCTGTCGTATTATGATGCAAGAGCATCCAGCACCCTTAGTTAAAGGGAGAATCCAAAGCAAAAAGAAGAGGAAGACGTGGACCAGGGGAGCAAAATAGGGAAAAATCTATTTTAAAATAGATTTAAAGATTTAAAAGATGAAATGGATAAGTCTTGAAGACTTTATAAAATGTAATCTACCATGTGGTATATGCTGCATGCGTATGAGAGCTTTCAGGCTTTTGGCTAGAGGATTGATCAGATCCTTCCATGATTCGATCCAGCAATGTTCCTTATATATATGAACCTGTGTGTTCAAAGTAGAGGGAGAGAGTGAGATAGTTACAATGTAGTTGAGAGGAGAATCTGCTCTAAGGTTGAAATGCCTTAACTATAATCGTGCTATTTATAATATAATAAATATGTGTTTTGTGGATGTCCGCATATATGTGTATTACGTCTCTTTTTAACTATGATATATATATATGTGTGTGTGTGTGTGTGTGTGTGTGTGTGTGCCACGGGTTCAAATTCCAATTGTGAGTGTGTTGGTCAACCATCGAATCATGTAGGACCGATGGCAACCCTATGATATCAAATCACTGTTATATACATGCATGTAGCGTGAACTGGTGTATGGCAGAGGAACTAGCTTCAAAGCACAGATTCCATCAAACAGGCGAGATCAAGCCAAGGAGGAACAGTGATTAGATGAAGTATCGACTACCCAGGGCCGTTGGATCTTAAAGATCAATGGTCCAGATCCTTTATTGCATCGGCGAAGGCCTTAGGGTGTTATCAAAACCCAACCATCATCACAGAGTGATCAATGATAAGGCGATGTCCCGGGACCGTCGGATCGGGAGTCCAGATCGATAGCTTAGATGATATCGGCAATCACATATCAAAAGTACAAGGGCAAGCAGTAATGGAAGAGCAAGGGCTGATACACTGATGAGCGATATGGCAATATCGTTGATATCCACTAATCGGAAATCGAAGGTGTCGGTAGTCAAAGCTCAGCGTTGGAGTAGCGAAAGGAGTTAATACGAATAAGGAGCGGACCCATTGTTAGTTATAAAGGTGAGCTTATAATATTTGAGGTCCGGCCATGGACTCTAAGCGGGGTTCCTTTGTAAATCCTGTGTTCTCGTGTTTCTGATAGTTGTGTGGTCGCGGGGTTTTAAGGCTCACACTCATGTTTGGAAGCTCCCGATAGTGTTGTGGTCCATGATTTTTAAAGGATTGTAGCCTCAAAGCGCTTCCGATAAGGCTTAGTGGGCCATAACCCACAGGCCTCAAGATTGATTTATTTAGGGAAAGGGATCTTGATTAACCCCCAAAATCTCATTCCCATCATTTGGTATCAGAGTAGGGAAAGTTTTCCTGCGAGGAGAAGGATTACAGAGAGAAAGAAGGAGGTACAGTTGTTTAAAGCTGGAGAGTTTGTGGTCTTATTGTCGCACAAAGAACGACAACAGAAGGTGAGAAGATTGCAACAAACCTAGAGCAAGGAATGCTCATATGATTCCAGAGGAGAGAACCTGAAGGATGCCAAAAGACCAAGTGAGGAGGGCTTGGTGAGGTATCATGTAGCAGAGGAAGACTGTTACTGCAGAGGTTTGGTTGCAGCTCACAAAAGACCATGAAGGCAGTTCCACTGAAGAATGCAGTGGGTAGAATTGCTAAAGACAAGGAGAAGTATATGACCAGGAGGTCATAAATTTTTGTGCCTCGAGAGTCTGATGCAGGAGCATCCAACACCCTTAGTTAAAGGGAGGAATCCAAAGTGGAAAGAAGAGGAAGATGTGGACCAGGGGAGCAAAACAAGGAAAAATCTGTTTTAAAACATATTTAAAGATTTAAAGGTTTAAAAGATGAAATGGATGTCTCGAAGACTTTATAAAATGTAATATGCCATGTGTTATATACATGCATGTGTATGAGATCTTTCGGGCGTTTGGCCAAAGGATTGTTCGGATCCTTCCGTGATTCGATCCAACAATGTTTCTTATATATATGAACCTGTGTGTTCAAAGTAGAGGGAGAGAGTGAGATAGTTACAATGTAGTCAAGAGGAGACTCTGCTCTAAGGCTGAAATTCCTTAACTGTAATCGTGCTATTTATAATATAATAAATGTGTTTTGTGGATGTCCGCATGTCTGTGTATTACGTATTGTTCAATTCTTATAATATAAATATATATATATTATATATATAATAAATATATATATATATAGTAAATATATATATCTGTTCTGCGGGTTCAAATTCCAATTGTGAGCGTGTTGGTCAACCATCGATTCCTGTAGGATAGATGGAAACCCTATGATATCAAATTACTATTATATATATGCATGTCGCATGAACTGGTGTATGGTAGAGGAACTTCCTTTAAAGCATAGATTCCATCAAATCGGCGAGATCAAGCCAAGGAGGAATAGTGATGAGATGAAGTATCAACTACCCAGGGCTATTGGATCTTAAAGATCAACAGCCAGATCCTCTATTGCATCAGCAGAGGCCTTAGGGTGTTATAGAATCCCAACTCTCATCGTAGAGTGATCAGCAATAAGGAAATGTCCCGGGACCGTCGGATCGGGAGTCCAGATCAACAGCTTAGATGCGATCGGTAATCGCATATCGAAAGTACAAGGGACGAGTAGTAATGGAAGAGCAAGGGTTGATACGTCGATGAGCGATATGGCAATATCGCCGATATCCATTAATCGGTGATTGGAGGTGTCGGTAGTCGAAGGTCAGCGTTGGAGCAGCGAAAGGAGTTAACACGAATAAGAAGCGGACCCGTCGTTAGTTATAAAGGCGAGCTTATAATATTTGAGGCCCGACCATGGACTCTAAGCAGGGTTCCTTTGTAAATCTTGTGTTCCAATGTTTTCTGATAGTTGTGTGGCCACGGGGTTTTAAGGTTCACACTCATGTTTGGAAGCTCCCGATAGTGTTGTGGTCCTTGATTTTTAAAGGCTTGTAGCCTCAAAGCGCTTCCAATAAGGCTTAGTGGGCCATAACCCACAGGCCTCATGATTGATTTATTTAGGGAAAGGGATTTTGATTAACCCCCAAAATCTCATTCCCATCATATTATGAAGAAACATCAAGTTCAGATTGGTCATTTACAAAAGAAGAATGAATAGCATTGGAATAGGATACAGAAAGCAAAATCCAACACAGCACACCTAGACCATCTTGTTGCAAAAGCTACGGCCCAGAACAAGGACTGGATTTTCTTCCTGGAGGAACATTTTTGCTTGCATAAGGGACATTCAAGGAAATTGGTGTGGGGGAGACGTTGAGTCCCAATTTTTCTCATTTTTTATAATATTTATGAGGCCTTAACCCCCTTATTTTGAACCCTTCTTATCTTTAAAAACCCTCTTTTATTACATTTTGTGTGTTTTGACCAAGAGGGTGTTGTGAACTTGAACAAATGCAAATTATTTCAAAATGTATCATTTTTCTTTAATTCCTAAGTATTTTCGAAGTTAAAATTTATCTAATCGAATCACTTAAAATGTCAAATGAGTTGACCAAATCTTGCGCAGATCAACCATTTTCTGAAGGAGTTCCAAGATTCCTGCGATTACTCCGTAATTTCCTACAAGTTCATCAATTTCCTGTAGATGCGGAGATTTCTTGTAACTTCCCTAATTTCCTACAGCGATATCCATGGTTGAGCATGTTCCAGTCAGCCTCGAAGAGAACGAAGACATGGGTTTTGTTGAGAAAGTCACCAATATGGATATTGTCCTATTGGTAACCTCAGAACTGCGATTGAAACTACCAAGATCTCATTCCTTTATCAGAAATTGTATTTAAATACAGTTCGAGCAGCTTCATGAAGTCTATTTGATCCATGCTTTCAGTCATGGATCGAACTCATCATGCTTATTCTTGTTCATCTATTGTTAGTGAGAAGTTGTAGGGTGTTAGGTTTTCTAATTTGAGGTAGTTATGCAATGCGTTTGTATAAAAGACCTTTATGTTTATTGCAATGGATAGATAGAAGAGGAGAGGATAGAGTGAGTGGTTGGAAAGATAAAACATATCAGACCCTGTATTACTGTATATTTTCCATATCAATATAATACTTTATGTTTTGCTAAATTTCATTGAGTAACTCCTTTCATAGTTGAAGGGGTTGTGAGTAAGGGAGGGTCCCCTTTACAGCTCACAAATCCTGTAGCTGCAAATTTGTTTTATTTCCATTTATTTTTGTCATGCAATACTAGAATTAGTACATAGTTTGTAGTTCTCTTCTCTAATTTGTAGCAACTTGTGATGGTTAAATCTGAGCTTATTTGATGAATGATTTGTAATTGTTGAATAGGATTTCATTTATATTATGCAATGTGTGAGTTGAGTTGATTGATGTTGTTTGGGTTTGTATCTTTTCTTGATCTGCATCAACAAGTTTATGTGTTGTAGAGAGATCAATTATCTACTCCATAGCCTTTGTTGCTAAGTGTTGATGAGGAAAAAATTTCTTGAAACTGTATGTGTGTGTGATTTTATTTAGAACAACACTTACAGTATTAGCCTACATATATTTTGTGCAAAATCTCACAAGCTTACATACCCTTGGTCAATAATTTATGTCTGTCAAATTATAAGAATATAATTTGCCCAAACATCGGGCTCTCATATTGAATTCTACTAATTAAGTATGTAATTATAAACAATTTCATTTTTATAAGTTACCTTATCTAAGTCTATTGTTTTCAATCCAATATTATTATTGTTTTTTGTCTCTAAATGATTTTAGTTGAAATCTAAGTCTATTGTTTTCAATCCAATACTATTATTGTTTTTGGTCTCTAAATGATTTTAGTTGAAACCCTTTCACACTTTTCGGGCATGAAATTCTCTTTAATTCAATAATATTTGGTCATTGAGTGATTCTAAATATTATGGAAGCAAGACAAAAAAAATGTATTCATAAACCAAACTTATGCACTATTGGTGATTTTTGAGTTTAGGTTGTTTGAGAAATATATTCAACAAAACTTTTGAATGTGAATATCTTATCATTTTGTTTCCTTTCATTGACGGATTCAAGTCTCTTGCCCCCTTCAATGCCTTTCTTGTACAGAAACTCTAGGGATTTAATGATGTCAAAAACTCTATCTTTGTACTCTCGTAGTCGCATCACAAGGCACTCGTACAAGTCCTAATACACGAGGTTAAATAGTGACAACAGAATAAGATCATCCAATACCTATGTTATATTATTTGACAAATCGATATCCTCAAGAGATTTAAGGCCTGCTTGCACTTGATGTTTGATGCTACCAAAGATCTTATTGTCGTTAAGAACAAGACACTTTAAATGACGCAAGGATGGAAACCCTTCTAGAGAATTTAGGCCATCACTAGCTAATGATAGTTACTTTAGCCATGGAAAGTGCTCAAATAGAGACATGGGAGGCAACCTACATAACGTACCTTTAAGAGCATCGTCTAGGGTTAAGGAAATAATTTCTAAAGGGTTTTGTATGCCTCTAGCAGCTTCAACTTCCTTTTCCTATGTTTTTTCCATATTTCTTATGATTCAAGCTTCCATAAGAAGTTTAAACCCACCCACTCAAAACACAATAATAAAATTCTTTTCCTAACTAAATCACTTTATTAGTCATGTGTTTAATGTTATTTTGTTGGTCAAAACCATAACTTTCCTGGGTAGAATCACTCACTTTTTACGTCTATTAATCATGCTCTAATGTTTCAATGGGCCCTACCCAGCTCAAGCTTTGTTTTTTCTAATGTTTCAAAGGGAAAGATTGTAACATGGTTAGGAGCTTTCCAAACATTGCAACTAGTCAAATCTAGAGAATGAGAGTTTAGTGGAAATGCCCAGGTGTGCCTCATGCAAGAGAGGCCTTTGCATGAGGTCCAAATGCATATTATGTTTTACTTTTTAATTTTTGTTTTTTAAATTTACTATTTCATTTTATTTATTTTTAATTGTTATTTTTATGGCTCTACATTTCACTTCAAGAATTTTTCTTATGAATAAATATGGGAAAGAGTTAACCTCTATTTCAATATACTTCGTTTTGTCTTGTAGGTATTTGGTTCTTCCCTATTATCATGATTGTCATTCACCTTGTCTTCCAACTAAGACACGCGTGTGTTACTATCTAGAGGTGCACTTGCAGGCATTGTAATCTGGCTAGTTTTTTCATTCTTTGTTTCAAACATACTACTATCTTCTCTTTGTGACTTAGATGGATTTTGTTTATGTTTTGACTTTGAATTGGCAGTTACTTTCTTTAATGGGGAGTTTCTAATGGCTACTCAGACCATCATGGACAATGGTAATGTTGGAAGAATTTTTAGGTTCATAATTGGGAGTTTCACACAAGACGGGTTGATAAACAAAGAAGCATGGTTTCAACCCAAAGAGAAATGTATAGAGAGGTTAGTTGCATCAGGATTATGCAGAGGAGGTCTAGAGCTTAACCAAGAAGTACTATATGCGAAGAAAATTATTCTAGCCAATTTGGACTGGGGAATTGATGCTTTAAGAGGCCATAAGTACATCCAATACATAAACCAAGGTGGATATGTTAGAATACATAGAGAATATGTTGTAGGTTTAAGCTCTGTTGGATGCAAGACAAAGAAAAAAGGAAAACCGCTACAGGCCAAAAAATAATTAGTGTTAATATCAATCATTTGGGTAATTTTTTTAAAAGATTAGTTAATTGAAAATGAATATACATCAACTATCTATAAGACAAAATTATTTGACGTGAAAAAATTCCATATTTTTAAAGAATATTTAAATCTTTCAATTTTTTTTCAAAATTTTGACTAAATATTTATAATCCATGTTCTAAAAATTATAAAAATAATCACCAAAGTTTATGATCTTTCTAGAAAAATAGGGCTCCATACTACAGGTGTTCCTAATTATTCCTTATTTGTGCTTGAAAAAGCCTGGTCAAATATTTACAATTGATATTATAAGAATTTTAGGAATTCACCAAGGTTTCTAGGCTTGCTGAAAATTAAATCTCCTAAAAAATTTCCCTACTATAAGAGTTCTTAATTCCTATCTATCTTTTTCTATGCTTGAAAGGATGTTTTAACTAAAAATGTTACTTTAGGTAATTTTATACTATGTTCTTTGATAAATAGTGAAGATTTGAACTCATACTCACACATGATTACTAGGGACCAATGGAGAGTGTTTCTTTTACTAGATCTGCCCAGTGGAGAGTATTTTGTGTCTCCGAGTATGACAGACTACTAGGAATGATATTCATAATCATTGTTGTCTAACAAGCCCCTCCTAATGAATCCTTCAATTCACCAAGGTTTATTATAAGTTAGTGAGGATAAGCATCCATGCCTTCTCAACATAAATTGGGATGATAAAAAAGACTCAACACTGGACTAAACAATGTTTTCATATTCCATTGATCACTCAAGCATTTTGCGTTGCCTATACCTATGAATCTCTCTAAATGAGTAGTTAAGCAATAATTATTTCCATCAAACACAGGAGGATTTAAATAAGTAGTTAAGAAATAATACCATTCACACCTTGAGAAGTTGGGTGAGTTTAGAATTTTTGAATGGAATGTACCTTTTCCCTTCAACTAGAGCATTTATGCAACGACAAAGGGCAAGGAGAGAGCAGTTTATGCTGGCACACTCTAGATATTTGGTCGTTCTTTGGTCTGTGGCAAGAGCTCTCTCATAATTAGTATGATCTACAAGAGACATTTTTCCCATATGAGTACAAATGCTTAATCCATCATTTACTTTGTATTCTAGTGCAACCTATAATGATAACAGGTCATTTAACAAAGAGTATATGCTTGGAGGCAATAGATCATCAAAGCGAAATACCTTAATAAAAATCAATTGATAAGCTAGATTGGAGAAGGGGATTTGAAAAAAAGGTGGTGTATTTCACTTCGAGGAGTTTGATGAAATCAAAGCATTGGCTTATAGGAAACTTGAGATGGGAGGTTGGATATGGATTGAGGGTGGATATTGGGTTGGAACCCATTGAAGGTTTGACTAGTAATCACATCCTTTTTGTTCCTATACTCAGTCATTTACATAGTATTGGTTTATTTTTATTAAATCATATTTAGATAGTTAGAGACCTGAATGTGGCATCCATTTCTGTTGTTTTTTCGTGATCCTGATGTCTGGGATAAAATCTTAAACCTCTGATGCTACCAAACCAAGAATCATAACAATACTACTCTTCACTGTGGAA
Organism: Pinus taeda; assembly: GCA_000404065.3. Taxonomy (NCBI): domain Eukaryota; kingdom Viridiplantae; phylum Streptophyta; class Pinopsida; order Pinales; family Pinaceae; genus Pinus; species Pinus taeda. The sequence goes on along the minus strand of APFE030067223.1, from coordinate 191,612 downwards.
TATAAACAACAGTAAATCTACTAGTGCACAAAAGATGGACAACTTTTTTCAATTTCCAAACCATCTTCGTTTTATTAATAAACATATAATATAACAGTTTAGGTATCCCATACTAGGGATAATGGCCCTCATACATCCATTGGTACAAGACCCAAAACTAGGCCTTGGTTTCAGTCCATAGACAACCAATATGCCCATACAAGATACATTGGCCATCTGATTGACGTAGCATGCTCTCTTAGCTCCTCTAATTTGTACCCTGTACATGTACGGTCTTACGACTACCAATCTATAGCTCCTACCTCTATAAATGCTCCAAGTGCATCTGGCCATTGAACCTCAGCTATCAATCTGTTCACTATTTGTGCCTTAGTCCATCAAGGGCACAACACATCGAGAACCTTGTCGAGTTGTTCACAACTTCATTGGTGAACAACTCTCAATCTGCCCACTATTGCTCCTCAACTACTCAAGGACTTCACCTGACTATGGTCTTCCTGTGCTGCTCCAATGAAGACCAACATAGGGCATAGAGGGTTGCCACCTATCACTGCAATATGTCCATCTCCCACAATGAAAACTGGCTAAGAGGAATACCCATCATCTATTGTAGAGGTCTTTCTCCACACATAATTTTAGGGTTGATCAACTGCTCCTCTTGTTCGTCAACCCTTAAACTCAACAATTGTCACTCTAGTAACCATTTACATCCATGAAGATGGTGCACACCGAGCTCTCACTTGGGAACTATCACGTTGTCCTCTAGTAGACCATAAATTCCCAACCACGTTCACACTTGATCCACTCTCACGCTACCCTCCAACAATAAACAAGTGACCTATACTTGTTGTAGCATCTACCTCTGGCTAGGGAATCCTCACACTTACGAAACCCTCCTCTTAGCTGCTAAGAGACTTCACTAACAATCCTCTCCTTGGACATCCATTACTCCACTGCAAGATCTACTCCTAGTTGGGGTTTCTTAACACTTAAGACAACCCCAACACATGGCTCCCATAGGCTACAACAAACTTTTCCACACTTGGACCATCCAAGTAGCAACAAATTCAACTTAAAATCAAAATAAATACCTCAATTTTTTTTTTCAAACTGTGTCCCCTACCTATGGAAACTCGCCCTATACCCAGCCTGTGGAAATGCACCGCCTGCAAAAACCTAGTCTGCTTAAATACACTACCTGTGAAAACCCAATCTACAGAAATTCACTGCCTGCAGAAGCCCAATCTGCATAAATGAACTACCTACGAAAAACCAATCTGCAGAAACTTGTTTCCTACAAAAGCCCAATCTGTGGAAACTCGTTACCTGTGAAAACCCAGTCTACGGAAACCCAATCTCCAGAAACTCAACCTATCTTCTTCTAGAGCTGCGACTACCTCTAAAATTGATCTTCTATGTTTGTTACACATTTGGATGCTAAAATGACTTGAAATCACCTCTTATTTATACCAAATCAGAGGGCTCAATGACTTCATAAAGACACATGACTTTTGGGTAATATCACTTCAAGCCTACATGACTTGAACACCCAAGAATTCATTTTCAACTTCAAAAATTCATATCTCATTAAGTACATCTTGAAATTAGACGATTCTCAAAGTGTTGGATTCTCCTTATCGTCCTCTATTATCTCCATCTACCTCATGTAAAAAATGCCCCATGGTTTTGGCCCAAACATCTATGGGTGAAAAAACCCAGGCTTGGGTTTCAAGCCCACAAGGCCACTTGTGGAGCTCCTTCCTCCAATCCCTCAATCCTCAAGGCTTAAAGTACCTCCCAAGCTACAAAAATATACAATTTAATGAGTAGAATCCAAGGAGATTGGACTAGCGGATCCATTAACAAAAGAGTGGGAAAACTACACACTTGAGTTGTAGCTTGTTGGGATTACTATGTCAACAAGGGAGGATGTGTTGTCTTGGGACAGTTGTTTGAGAAAAGAAAATATTCAAGTCAAGGAAGCTTGTTCTCACATAGCACAGGGGCACAACCAGGTTTCTAATGCTTTATGGCTTCAAAAAAACATGGAAATGGAAAGTTCCTCAAAATATAAAGTGTTTCCTCTAGTTGGTAGTTCATAATAAGATTCTAACATGGGATAGATTTTTAAAAAGAGGATATCAAGGACTAGGTAAATGTGTTTTATGTTGTAACAACCACGAATATGTCATAAATCTCTTCCTTGCATGTGCCTATACGGTTTCAATTTGGATTGGGGTCTTTCAATTGCTCCATCTAAGAGCCATATGGGCTCAATCCTTAATGGAGTAATTCCTCACTTAGCGGTTCATGGAGTTTAAAGAATACAGAGCTCTACCCTTTTATATCATATGGGGCATTTGGAGAACATGCAATGCTTGGATCTTTGATCACATTGTGTCAGATGTAAGGTCCACTTGTTTGACAGTTTCGACTTATTTCTAGGAAATTGGTCCTTTTAAGGAGTCATTTTCAAATCAATGTTGTCAATCAAAGGATATATGGACTAAATATTCAGTTGGTTTTTATTATGGGTCATATGCATCAAAGGTATGTGGCAGTGGGGCAGTTATTGCTTTAAAGCCTCGAGAAACCTTCCATTTTTGCTAGTATAGTGGAGAAGGCTCAAATAACAGAGCTAAGCTAATAGCATTATGGGGAGTAACATTTTGTGCTAGATGACTCGATTTGGATGAGATTGACATCTTCAAAGACTCAGAAGTGGTTATTGATTGGGTTAACATGAAAGTTGCTCTGGAGTCTTTTGTGATGTCGAATTGGAAGAAGAGGATAAGGTTGTTGATTAGTTTAGTTCTTTCAAGATAATTTCATTCTCCCAAATATATAGATATCAAAATAATGTGACAAACGGATTGTAAAAGAAGGGTTACAACAACGATCAGAGTTTTATCACATTTTCAGTGTTTGTGAATGGTACATTCCTTCGTTCTGGGTCTATTAAGATATGAAGGATGGGAGCGACAGGAAATCCAAGCGAATTTTTATTTTTTACAATAATTTATCTATGACTTTCAATAATATATTGTAGAGATTAAAGGTACTCAATTGGCAAGAGATATATTTTCAGCAAGAATAGTTTATGTTTTGTATAAGAAGATAGGAAAAGGATCAAATCAGGGATAGGTGATAGACCATAGATTGGAAATGTTTAGAACTGATGATTGACTAGTAGTGATAAGATGTAAACATAAGAGATATCTATGACAACATAACTTCTTTTGTTAATGAAAGTATGGGGGCTTTTTCTTTTTGAAAAAAAAAAAACTATATGTAAATTATGCACAAAGATCAGCATGAAATTACCTTTTACACTTCCATCAAAAATGCATTTGACAACCTTGATACATCACAATCGGTGCAGTTATGTGCTCTGAACATAGTCCGTACTTTCTGTGATAACGGATGACGATACTTAGGTCTACATTGCAATTGTCAACCATACATATATTGTGATTAGTTGTTGGAGCCTGAGGCAAGACTCCCTGCTGACCATCATGACCTCCTAATTCTCCTTCCATTCTTTGGGCTTCCTCATTCCCATTCCCATTCCCACCTAGTTCTACTTCCATTCTTTGTGCCTCCCCAATCCCATCACCTCCATCTAATTCTACTTCCACTCTTTCTGCCTCTAGAATCCCATCATCTCCTCTTGTTTGTGCCGCCACATTCATGTGTTCTTCTATAATATGTCTTAAACCTAAATCTCCTTCCAACTTTACATTTTCTGCCCTAGGTTGTTGTATGTCTGGTGTAAACCATAGTTACCAAATTCAAATTCGATTCAAATTCAAATTTGATTTAGTATGAAAGAAAAAAATGACTATCCAAAAGTGATTGTTTCAAAATATTAAAATATTGAAATTAACAATTTTGATATTCAAAACTTCAACAGGTGCTCAAAAATTATTTTCAATGATATTATAGAAGTTGTAAATAAAATTAGATATCAAGATTAATAGAAATAACTCCTCAAAAGAGGTGATTGGATGGAATGAGGGGTTCCAAATCTTGAAAGTTTTTAGTTGGTTAATCAATAGATAATAGTTAGTGAGATTGTTTCCTAATAATACATTATAATGTAATAATTGATTAAAAAATTGAATAAATAAAAAGTCATTTGAGTAAAATTGGCCTCAATATTTTCTAGATAGTCTAAACCACATAAAACCTTGTAATTCATTTTGCCAACAAAATTTTCAAAATAAAAAATGAATTTTGGCCAATCTTATTTAAAAAATACATAATTCAATATTATTTAACCATGTAATCTCTTTTCTTGAGCAAATTTTCAAAACAAAGAAATTGAATTTTGGCCCATCTTATTAAAAAATACATATTACAATATCTTTTATGGTACTTACTACTAAATATATTATTTTATTATTATATAATATATTAACTTTTAAAATTAATTTAAAACCCAATGTAATCAATTTTCTTATCAAAGTTTTCAAAACAAAGAAAATGAGTTTTCAATCTTATTAATACATAATACAATAGACTAATCCCAGCCAAAACCACCTAAGGCTCAAGCTGAGGTGGTATAAAGACATGAGGGTCTCGTTAAACTATTGGTAGATCAACGAGAATGATGCTTTGCAAAACATTAATAACATTAAAGATATTGTTACTTCTAAGTTCAAAGAAAAAATTGTGATGATTGTCTTGGTATGTATTTTGGAAGGGACACATAAAACTGGATGTTTGAGGCAATGTGATCGTCCCATAACCTGCATAGTGCAAATTACAGAGATTCAATGTTACTTTCAATGTCACTGATATAAAATTGGTGCGTTGATTGTAGATTTTAAAAATATTTCTTCCCATCGTATTCCTTACCAAGAGAGAAATTGGGCAGTGTACTGGCCCAGAAATGCGTCCAAATCTCCAATCATTTGTTGAGGCCGCCTACCACCACAAACTAGAATAACAATATAATGCTGCAGCAGGGTGACAGGTTCAATTTGAATGGGTTGGAAATCATTATTTAGTTTCACTGATGGGAACAATATTAAAATATAAATTAATGTGGAAAATAAAGTGATTCAGTTAATGTGGAAAATAAAGTGAATCAGGTCCTGTCATGTTTTTTGGTTTAATTAATAACAGTGTTGGTTTAATTAATAACAGTGTTAAAGATTTTGATTGGAATTATATTTGGTAAAATTATTATTTTTAATTATTTAAAATATATTTTTGATTGTATATATGGATTTAAGATCTTAAATTTTAAATTTTTAAAGGAGGAGTTGCTTTGAAAGTTATGGAAATTCTAAAGATTTTTGTAAACTCCAAGTTATAATTATTAAACTTCAAAATTTTAAGTGTTCTAAATGTTTTTGATAGTGCTGAATTTATTTCCACCATCGAAAACACCATTCAAACACTACATCTACAAGATTTTTTGAAATTATTTTGCCCAGATTCTAACTACTTTTGGCCACAACTCCAAATTTTTATGGTATTTGGCTTGTAGAGAGTTTACAACTCAAATTTATGATTCTTTTTTTTAACAGTTAAATTATAACTATATTTTATATCGTTTAATTAAATAATTAATTATTAGGGAATCAATTTAAATTAATCCATAACAAGATTACACTCTGTTTGGCTTCTGTCTATCAAATATTTCAAAATTTACAATTGCAAATTTTTTCATAAACTGTCATAAAAATTAATCATATTAGTTGATTCGAAACCCGACCAAATCCTAATAATGTGATTATTCAAAAAAACATTTATCTATCTTAACCCTCACAAACTTTCATAACTGCACACAGGATTCCCATTTTTGCAATTTAAAAAAAAAAAATAGAAAACTCACCACCAGGTCATTACTACAGTGCTCATCAAATTGTGATAACTTTTGAATCACTTCTTCCTTCCCAAGATATTCACCTAATTTGATTTCTATTTCCCTGCGCAAACGGCTGGCTGGCTTACTGGAAATGCTTGCGGTAATATGTGGACCTGGTTCCATTCCTTGATTTTATTTTTTTTCAGGCTTTCAACTTTCTGATTCTGAGAACAAATATTGCAGTAAACTGAAGGTGGTAGGGACGGCTCTGATGGAGAAATTGTTTGAGGGAGGCCGACTTAAATAATAATAATAATAGTAGATTGCAGGAGAGCATAAGATTGGGAAGGTGGCGACCTGTCGTCGAGACCCGTTTACGAACTAAGTTCTAGAGTCATTAACAAAATGGTGTGAGTCTATAATGTTCACGTTAACTTCCAGTTTATCAATAAAAATTAGTTTGTTTCAAATATTTATATTTATAGGTATTTTTACACTGGAATTCAGTTTCTAGATATATAGATTTATTAATGTAAAAATATATTGGAAGTATAGATTTCAAAAAATTATATAAATTAAAAAATTTATCAAATTCCAAATAAGTTTAAGGTATGTAAAATATTAATTTAATATGTTAATGTAATTTTCTTTTAATAAATATAACTTCAATTTTTTTATTTTCAATCAATTTTTTATTTTGACTGATGGGAAAAGTGAAGCAACCACTTTTATGTGCCTGTGTAATTAAAATTAATATGATTGTAAGGTTTGGTAATGTTGGTTTTAGTGTAGATTTGAGGTAAATATGATAATTTCAATTTAATGAAGTCATAATTTTTAATGAAAAATAATGGAAATTTTGGTTAAAAAAAATAAATTTTAGTTATAGTTATTAAGTTTCAGGATTTTGGATGTCCCAATAGTTTTTGATGGTGTTGAATCTATTTCTATCATCAAAAGAACAATTCAAAAACTCTTAAAAAATTATAACCCTATTATGACAAGAATTTTGCAGTGTTGTGGCATCCATAAATAACACCAATATTATGAATCTACTAATAAAGTAATAAACCGGCTACACTGAAAGATATAGGTAAATTCAAACTCAAAGTGAGTTCTGCAGTAAAAACTTCACGCTTGTTATAGAAGAACAGAACTGAATTAAATTGTGAGGCAAAATAAAGGATTTGCACATTTGGAATGCAGCATACTTTTGGGAAATGGAAATTCAAGATGGTAATACTCCTCTATTTTGGAAGGTTTTTGGAACCAATACTTCAAATTGTAAGATTCAATTAATCTATTCGTATGAATTTATTTTAAGTACTAATCTAGCACATGTGTAAAGAGGGATCAAATCTTTTTAAGTGCAAAAAAAATATCTCTCTAGTCTCTTGAGAGATCCTAATGAATGTGTAGTGGTTCTCTCTATATATTAAATGTGTAATTTTCCATTGTTTGAATTGTATCATTGAATATTTTATTATATACAACAAATTAACATTTTTTATTTTAACATTTTTTTCTATATAGATATATATATGAAGTTGGTATCAATATAAATTAGCTAAAGTAGATATTTAAATAGTTTATTTAAATCATGTATTGAAATATTTTTGAAAAGTATAAAGTTTAAATAGCTTACTTATGCTTTTTTTTTACATCTAATTACTTTATTTTTTTTTAAAGTTGATATGAAATTATATTTAGGTCATCTACACATCAAAATTTTTTATCAACATTAGTGGGGTTGGAATTATTGATATTTTATAATACTTTAAATTAAAATTAACTAAACATTGTTTTTCTATTTAGAGAATATTTTATTTTTATTTTAAGAGGTGTTAGTGAATTATATATTACACAGCAATGGAACACATAAAATATTGCAGAAATATAAAAATAGAAAACGCATAAAAAAAAAAAAAAAAAAAGAGACACAGATATAAGTGGTTCACTCAGTTTGGGCTACGTCCACGGAGAAATAGTCAGTCCTTCTTTTTATATTATCCAGCAAACTGAAGAGATACAACCTACAGCAGATTTGTTGTAATTCCCTCTTTGCTCTCAATCTCCTCTTTCTTCCTCACTCAAGATACAAATCTACGTAGATGCAGTACATTTCCCTCATATATAGCGAGAAGTTGCCTTCTAGGGAAAAAAACCTAAATTAAACATAACTTCTACCATCAGATCTCTGCTTAATGAATGGCCCAGATTGATTATGAAATTGCAACATTTTACAAGGCAATTTTGCCGCCCTCCCCTAGACCCTCCTGCAACGAATATTTTACGGGTGGCTTTGCCATCCCATTACGAAATAAGGTCCAATGTGGCGATACCTTTGAATATAGAAGATAATCAGGCTCCACACCCAACAATCTCCCACTTGGAGACTGATTATAGCAACTCCACCGCTGCTTGATTTGCTAGACAATGACTCCACTTTGGACTTGGTTGTTTTTCATCTTCTTCATCATACTTGAAGACCAATTGAAAATGAGCAGATTCTCAGTTTCTCCCTAGTTACAACTTTTGTTAACATATCTTTAGGATTCTGGCTAGTGTGTATCTTTTCCAGCTTCAACTATCCATCTTCCAATGCTGACTGTATGAAATGGTACTTGAGTTGTATATGTTTAGTCTTGGAATGAAATGCAGAGATCCTTGCAAGATGTATGGCACTCTAGCTATCACTGTATAACTTACCAAACTCTTTCTTCTTACTCAATTCATCCAAAAACCTTTGTAACCAAATAATTTCTTTACTAGCCTCTATAGCAGTAACAAACTCTACTTCTGTTGTTGAGAGTGAAACAACATTTTGTAGTTTTGAGACCCAACTGACAATTGTTCCACCTATAGTAAACACATATCCTATTGTGCTCCTCATGTTATCTCTATCACCCACCATATCTACATCAACATACCTCTGTAGAACAATGTTTGAACCACGAAAGCATAATGTTCAATTTGTGGTACCTCTCAAATACCTGAGAATCCACTTCACCGCCCTCCAATTTTCTTTTCCTGGATTGTTCATGTACTGCTTACAAATCCCACTACATGTGCAATATCAAGCCTTGTGCAAACCATTTTATACATTAAGCTTCCAACTGCTGATGCATATGGAACTTTAGACATATGAGTCCTTTCTTCCTGAGTCTTAGGACACTCCTCCTTACTTAATTTGAAATGGTTAGTCAAAGGTATACTAACTGGTTTTGCATTCTGCATATTAAACATTTTCAACACCTTTTCTATGTACTCACTTTGAGACAATGTTAATTTGTGATTCTTCCTGTCTCTAGTTATTCTCATACCAAGGATTTGTTTTGCAGCGCCCAAATCCTTCATTGCAAATGAGTTCGCCAATTTTCTTTTGAGCACATTTATTTCCTACATATTATAACCTGCAACAAGCATGTCATCTACATACAATAACAATATAATATAGTTTTCATCATTTTGCCTTTTGAGATAAACACAATGATCAGAGTGGCATCTAGTATAACCTTGTTCAGACATAATGCTGCCAAATTTTAGATACCACTACCTTGGAGCTTGTTTTAAGCCATACAAGTTCTTTTTCAACCTGCACATTAGTTTCTCCTTCCCTTTTACCTCATATCCTTGTGGCTGCTGCATATATATCTCTTCTTCCGAATACCCATGGAGAAAGTTTGTCTTTACATCTAACTGCTCAAGATGAAAATCTTCAACTGCTACTAGACTTAAAAAAGTTTTGATTGAAGTCATTTTAACAACAAGAAAAAAATATCCCATCAAAGTCTATACCATTTTTCTGTGCAAACCCTTTCACCACAAGTCTAGCTTTATACATTTTCTACCTCCATATTCTTCCTTCAACTTGTAAACCCATTTATTCTGCAATGTTGTTTTACCTACAGGCAACCTGACTAAGTCCCAAGTCTGGTTATGTGCTAAGGAGTCCATCTCTTCTTTCATGGCTTGCTCCCACTTCTTCCTGGTTTCTACCTACACTGCTTTTTCATATCATACTGGTTCACCAAAATCAGTCAACAATACATAATATAATGAAGGAGAGTATCATTCAGGGGGTCTACTTATCCTGGTAGATCTTCTAACACCACTTTCAGGTGTTTGAGGTTCTTTTTACTATTGTGGTTGTTGTTCTGGATGTTGATCATTATGATTTTCAGGCACCATCATTTTTTCTGTGATCTCGTCAAGCATTGTGTATTCTCTGTTTTCTTTTTCCTGTTTCTTTTCCTGTAGTTGATCCTTATACAAAACCTTTTCATTGAATATGACATATTTTCTCCTAATGATTTTGTGTTTTTCATAATCATAAAAGCAATAACCAAAATCATTAACACCATATCCAATAAAAGTACATTCCTTTGATTTTGCCTCAAGCTTTGTTCTATTTACTATATTAATATGGACAAAGGCTTCACAACCAAAAGTTTTTAAAAATGAGTAGTTTACCTTTTTACCTGTCCATGCCTCCTCTGGAATACCACTATCCAAGGAACTTGAAAGCCCTTTGTTTATTAGATAAATAGCAGTATCAACATCTTCCCAAAATTGTAAAGACAATCATGCATGCAATCTCATGCACCTTGCACACTCCATAATTTTCTTGTTCATCCTTTCTTACACACCATTTTTTTTGGTGTCCCTGGAACTGTCTTCTCTCTGCGAATTCCATTTTCTGAACATTACCTATCAAACTCTTTGTTGCAATATTCACCTCCATTATCTGATGTGAGACACTTCAACCTTTTTCCAGTCTCATATTCAACCAAAGCTTTCCATTTCTTGAAAGTATCAAATACATTAGATTTATTTTGAATACAGTAAATCCAAGTTTTTTTGGTTGCATCATCAATAAAAGTAACATAATAATGAGAGCCACCAAGAGATGATACCTCAGCAAATCCCCATACATCTGTATGCACAAGCTCTAATTTTTCGCTCTTCTTTTCTTTCTCAACTCTGAGGAATCTGACTCTCTTCTATTTTCCATAAACACAATTCTCACAGAATTTTAAATCAACATGCTTCAAACCTGGAAACAAATTTCTTGAGTAAAGAATTTGCATCCCCTTCTCACTCATGTGCACGAGCCTATGATGCCACAATGTCGTATCTTCTCCTATAGAGGTTAAAGCATTAACAGAATTAGAAATACCATTGCATAAATACAATGTACCAACCTTTTCTCCTTTTCATATTACCAGAGATCCTTTAGTGACCTTCTAGGTTTTATCTGTAAAATTAGTCACATAGCCTTCACCTCCCAAATGCCATGTTGAAATAAGATTTTTCTTCAGATCTGGAACATGTCTTACCTCCTTCAACAACCATTGATTTCCATTCTGCTGTTTTATGAAAACTGTACCGATTCCAATGATTTTACAGGGTTTATCATCACCCAATCGAACCTGTCCAAAATCTCCTTGAACATAATCATGAAAATGTTTCCTATCAGGTGTGGCATAGAATGAGACCCCTGAATCTACCACCCAAGAATCAATAATATTTTTTAAAGAAAGAATCAAAGCATCTTGCAACACATCACCTATTACATTCACTTCATGGTTATTTTCTTGTCGTGCGTCTCCTTCTTTTCCCTTCCGAGACTTGCAGTCTTTCTTCGGGTGTCCTTTCTTCCTGCATTTCTAGCACACTATCCTCAATCTGGACTTGGATATGCCTTTTCTTGACTTACTACGATATCCAGGGCTCTTTCCTCTTTCCATTTTTATTCCCCTAGTCTCTGCAGTTAAAGCATTACCTGATGTCTCACTGAAGCTTTTCTGTCGCATTACTCGCTAAGGATTGCACCAACAACATCATGAAACCATAAAGTACTACATTCAGAGACATAGTTACTAATGGCCATAACTAAACCATTCCAACTTTCTGGCAATGAGCACAGAAATAAAATAGCCCTAACTTCGTCATCAAATGTTACCCCTGCAGAACTTAACTGACTGGTAATTGTATTAAATTCATTTAAATGATCAGCAACATATCCACCTTCTGACATTTCATATTAAATAAATGCTTCATAATAAATACCTTATTTGAGGCCGAGGATTTTCATATAGTTTGGCCAATGTCGACATTAAACCCTCTATTGTCGTTTCCTTTGAAATATTAAATGCTACTGACGCCGCTAGGCACAGCCTTATTGTTCCAAGTGCCTTTGTGTCTGTCATACTCGTCGGCTTCTTTGCCTTTCCACTCAATGGTTGGTACAGATCTCTCTGATACAGATAATATTCCATCTGCATCTTCCACAGCTAGTAGTTTTGGCCGTTAAATTTTTCAACCCTAAACATACCATCTTCCGCCATTGCTCCCACTCGAACGAGGAACCCTTCTCTCCTGCGAGTTTATCAGTCAAATATACCTTCGGCTCTGATACTAGTTGTTAGTGAATTATATATTATAGAGCAATGAAACACATAAAATATTGTAGAAATATAAAAACAAAAAACGCATAAAACAAGAGAGACACAGATATATGTGGTTCACCGAGTTTGAGCTATGTCTACGGAAAAACAGCCAGCCCTTCCTTTTATATTATCCAGCAAACTGAAGAGATACAACTTACAGCAAATCCATTGTAATTCCCTCTTCGCTCTCAATCTCTTCTCTCTTCCTCACTCAGAATACAGATCTATGTAGACGCAATATAATTCCCTCATATATAGCAAGGGGTTGCCTTCTAAGGAAAAAAGCCCTAAATTAAACATAAATTATACCATCAGATCTCCACCTAATGAACGACCCATATTGACTACAAAATTGCAACATTTTACAAGAAAACTTTGCCACCCCCTGGACCCCCCTTGCAGTGAATATTTTAACGAGCGGTGTTGCCACCCCATTACGAACTGGGGTCCAATGCGGCAATACCTTTGAATACAAAATATAATCAGGCTCCACACCCAACAAGAGGGACACATGTCAACTCGACCATGGACAAAATCACACCTCACCCTCATACATTGTAGATCACTACAAGATAACATAGTTTCACAAGGTTACTCCAAATTGGCACGCTATTGGGTTTCATATTCTCATCATTCTAGATGGAGATCATGGCTCCTTCAAGAGCACTGAAATCATAGGACCAATGAGTTGGCTTGGAACAATTTCAGGTTAGAAATAGTGAAAAAAATAATGAAGGATTAGACAAGCTTAGTTGGGGACATCAATCCATTGGGAAATTTAATTAGGAAAAATGTTTATAACATAGCGATAGAGGCCAACTTCAGGCCATCCAAAAATATTTGGAAAAAGGAATGGAAGTTACAACTATGGCATAAAGTCTTCCTCTTCCTCTTGGTACTTATGCATGGAAATACCCTCACATGGGATAATACTCCAGCAAAAAGGATTTCAATAACCATCCCCCTATAATCTCATCTCCTCTAGTCATGAGATAGATGGGTATTTTCATAATGGATGTCCTTACTCTTCGACGATCTGGGATAAAGGATTTGTAGTCTTTCGCTAGATTGGTAGGTCAAGATAAGCTTAAAAGTCACCATAGAAAATTGGATATCTTCAGCCTTTTCACAATCCATTATTAACTAAGAGTGGCAACTTCTTCCCATATTAATTTTATGGAAGGCTTGGAATATGGGAGAATTGGAAGAAAAGAAATAGAAGAATTTCCAAAAATATTCAACTCTAAGGAACTTTGTTTGGGACATGATCATTAAGAGTATTAGAGAAGCAACTTTTAGTCCCAGGGGTAGCACGGTAGCAACCGGAGTAAAAATGAAGTGTTAAATATCAAGAGATTTAGAGGTTCAAAACGCCTCACTTACCAGTGTCTATGAATTGTGTTAAATATCAAGAGATTCGAGGTTCAATTCCCCCACTTACCAGTGTCTATGGAAGGAAAACCTAGACAACTAGAGGTTATAGTGGTAACTATCAAAATTGACCCCAGTTGAACATATATCTAGTCACATTTAAAAAATAAATAAACTAAAGAAGAAACTCAAAAAAACCCTTTATTTTGAATTTCTTTAACATAACTTTATTTTATCTTCTTTCCTCTTCTATGAATGTTATCCCTAGATGCAGTAGCCCCGATAATTGGAAACCTCCTCTTCTTGGATATAAGAAGCTCAATTTTAATGAAGCTTAAAAAGGAAATCCACGCCGAGCAAGTTTTGGAAAATTTCTCTGAAATGATAAAGAACATAACCTTGGACATCTATGTTTTCTCTATTGGGAATGACAATAACAACTCAGTAGATATCTTTGCACTAGAGCTTGGTTTGTATGTAGTCATCAAAAATAACTATCAAAGCCTTGTTATTAAAGGAGATTCAAAAATTCTTAAATATCAAATGGCCAAGAAATTGCATAATGGTCTTCTCCCTCAAAAGTCTTAAGCCACTAGCATATAAAAGGGGATCTAGAGAGAGTAAAAACTCTTTCCTCAGATATTTCTAACGGTAATCTTTAAACATATTTGAAGAAAAGGAAATAAACTGTCAGATATATTGGCTAATGTAGGTAGCTCTTACAACCAGGCTCCTTTAGATACATAGTGGACTAAGATCACATTGGAGTCCCTCCGAAATCAATATGTGGAAATAGCTCAATAGCATCTCTTCCCCACCAGGGGTGCCACCTAGATATGACAAAGTGTTATGATATGAATATTATGGGGAGTTGGGACATTATGCCCCACACACTTGGCAACTATATAATATATAATGTATCCACTAGCATCAACGCAAGGTTTCATTGTAAATGGTGGCGAGGTTGGTAGTCAAATTGCTTTTGAATTCATAACCCTTCATGCCAATATCTATAGCAAAGACCTCACCAGATCATGGCAAGAGAGGTGTTGACTTGCAAAGTCAAAGATTAGAGGGGAAATGTTATGTATGAGTCTAAATAAATAAAATATTATTTTTCTATTTGTAATGGAGGCTTTTTTTTTAATGTAATGAAGACATTTTCTCGAATGTAACAAAGGATTTCTTTTCGAATATAATGGAAACTTCTCCTTGAATGTAACAAAGGATTCTTTTATAAATAAGGTTGAAATTGGGATCACAAGCTAATAAAAGAGTTGTTGATCTTTCCCATGCTTTTTCCCTAGTACATTGTTGGGTTTTTTACTTGAAATATGAGATCTATATAAGTTATCATTGATCTCAAATCTATTATTGTTAATTTATTGATTGTTATTTAAAATATAACAATTGGAATCAGAGAAAACTTTTTGTTGGAGATTTGATATGTGTAAGTTTTATTTACAAGTGGCTCAATGGAATCAATGACAAGCATTGAAAAGCTTACAGAGATAAATTTTACCATTTGGAGATCTAAGATGGAAGGAATACTCACATTCAAAGATCTGCATTTGTTGATTAAGGGAAAATCTAAGAAACCTTCATCCTTCATTTGGCTGATGAAGATTGGGAGAAGTTAGATTGAAAATAAATTGCTACTATTTGCAATATTTTGTGGACATGGTATACTTTCATGTTTCACACGAAAAGACCATCGAATCTCTATGGAAAATGCCTCATGATTTATATGAATGGAGACAACACTCAATAAATTGTTTCTAATGAAAAAATATTTAATCTCAAAATAAAGGGATTTCAGTAGCTAAACATTTAAATGAGTTGCATATAGTGGTGAACTAGCTTACTTTGTTGAATATCATGTTTGATTATAACACCAAAGCTCTTTTATTCCTAAATTTTATGCTTGATAGTTAGTAGAACTTGGTTGTCACCATAAATAATGCAACACCAAAAGGTAAATGAAGCTTTAAAGATGTTTCTAACCATTTATTAAATGAAGAAAAGTGTAGGAAATTAATTGGAGAAGAAATACCAAATATGTAGGTATTAACTCTTGGTGATAGTAGAAAACAGTGCAATAGAAGGAAATCAAGGAGGTCAAAGTCTAGGCATTGTAGAGCCGAGTACGAGGGTGATGTGTGATTCCATCCTTTTTAAAATTATCTATATATATATATATATATATATATATATATATATATTATATATAATATATAATATATATAATAATTATATATAATATATATATATAATATATATATATATATATATATATATGTAAATAAAAACACAATGCCTACTAAAAACAATGTAAACCTTCAAACAAGAACGGTACCGAGTACCCGTTTTTTTCAAGTAGCAAAAAAATATCTAAATTTGAAAAGTGTTGATTCAAAATACACTTTTTTTTTGGAACATATTTTTTACACTTTAAATTTTCTTATGTATCAAGTATGAACATTTTTTTAAAATGTTAGTGATTTTCATGTTGATTTTGATAAGTGTTGATGCAACATCAAACTTTTCTTCTAGAGGGCTTATTTTTGACACTTTAAATTTTCTAATGTATTACGTGTGGATATTCTTTTAAATGTTGGAGATTTTCGCACCCCTATCTCAGCACTACTTATTATTTTCTTTTTCTATCATTATGTGGCTTTTAGCCAATCAGCGCTGGCTGTTCGTTTCAGCTCTCTGTCTCTTTGTCTTCCGGCCTCAGTCCACTCAAATCCCCTCTCTTAGCATTAAATAATCATTGCTAACACCTTTAGGGGAGGTGGCCACCTGTTCTACAACGAAAGAGTGCATCGGCGCTTGAAATCCCCCAGAAACAGTCGTTCCCTGTTTACACAGAGAAACGTTGTAAAACACGGGAAAAATCGCCAAATATCTGTTTATCGGACTTCAAAAGTCCCTAAGTCCGCTTTATAACACTATCAAGTCCGCCTGAAATTTCTTATCACTAGTCGAAATGCCCATTCCGTGGCTTCCCTTTCTATAACGTTAAACATTGTAAAAACCTATCAAAATGGCTTTAGCTAGATTTGAAACATTATATGTTTTCTTTCGCAAACCTTTTCGGGTGGGTTTTCATTGCAAGTCGCAATAACGTGTTGACCCTGGGTAAGCTATATGGCATGGCCTACGCCGACATGATCCGTCGACGCCAATATCGACGATCACGATATCGCTTGGCCCAGGGTCCTGCCTTTGCCTTGTGGCATCTTTGATTTCAATCTGCCAATTTCGGCAATCATAGTATTGCTCGGTGTGGGGTCCTGCCTCAAGCCCCATGCTATCGTCGATGTTGATCCGCCGATTTTGGTGATCGCACCATTGCATCAGCCCAGGACCTTTGCCTTGCGTATACACCGCATGCCTCCGATCCGACCCGTCGATCCGATCATCGGAAGTCGCTGATCGGGGGTGCCTTCCACCCAACCTTAAGTCCTCCTCTTGGCCTCATACGATGCGATTTTCCCTTATAGGGGTTTTTTTTTTGCCATTTTTAGGGGGTTTTGCCTCCTTTTTCAAAGAAATTGGGCATCTTCTGCATGCGATAACTTCTGCATCCTAAGTCCATTTTATCTCATTCAAGTTACAGTAGATTTAGAAGTCTATTTCCAAGAACTTCCTTGGACTTTCATTTTTCCTCTATGAGGAACACCTTGACTTAGGAATCTATCCAAAATCCATTCTGGATCAATCTACTTTCTGAAAACCAAGGATGAGGTTTTTGGTCGATTCAAAGAGTTCAAGGCTCTAGTGGAGAATCTGACAGGGAAGAAGATAAAAGTGTTGCGCTTAGACAATGGTGGATAGTATGTTGACAAGGACTTCATCGATTTTTGCACTAAGGAAGGCATCAGAAGAGAGTGGAAATATCCCTACAATCCCGAGTAGAATGGGGTAGCAGAAAGGAAAAACAAGACTATCGTGGAAGCAGCTAGGGCAATGAGGTATGATCAGGATGTGCCCAAATTCTTGTGGTCAAAAGCATGCAGCACGACAATTTATGTCCAAAATAGGACTCCCCACAGGGAATTGGTAAAAATCACTCTAGAAAGTGTCATAAGGGAATCTAGTGTCCATGCAGAGCTGCTAGTCCCACTAAGACAGGTAGCTATCTTAGAAACAAACAAACTAAAGTTACTCTCATTTTCTTTTATGAGAAGTAGATAGGAGAGGAGCAAAGAATACCAACCTCAATCTTTCGCTTGGTTCCTTGCTTGTTCCTTCTCCCCTCTGACAAATCTTTGCCGCTCCTTCCTTGATTAATCCACTTCAAAGAGTACCTATAAAGTCAAAGAAACATAATACCTTTAAAGTACAGAGATCTACAATCATAAACAATATAGGACCAGATATATATTGACCACACAAATGCATATATCATCAAACATACAAAAATGTGGAGGAAAACTTGAATAGATTTATTGATATAAAGATTAGAAGAGAGGATTACAACCCTTTGATCTAACCCAGCGTCATCCTCCCAGCATGAAAGCCCTTCTTCACCTCATGAAAAGCTTAGATCACCCAACACGATGATGTTCCACCAGGAAACCAACAGCACTTCCTTACAAGATACAAAATTCCAGCCTCCTGGATCTCTGGGATGAGGGATCCATATACAGATGCTTGCAGGGGGGTGAGTCAGCTTCTGGGATTTTGATTAGTTTCCTCTCTCTGATAGTTCATGATTCCACTTGGAGATTCATGATCTCTTACTCATCCCTGGGCGAATTCAGAGAGGCAAGTGTCACAGGAGAAGTTTCTGGAAGATTCCATGATCATCCACCTTGTAAACTGTCTCTGCCATTTGTCTACTCTCGCCCATCACACCCTACAGAAGGGCTTTCCAGTATGCATCACACTTTTTACACTGATTAGGTGAGATGCATCGCACCCTCTGCACTGGGTAGTCTGGATGGTCTAATTTTGACCAGTTGTGAGCAGTTTTATGTGGAGAACTTTTGGGAGATGATGTAATTAGCTGACCTTGTTCCTTTAGGGCATGAAACAACACTTTTAGGGACTCAGAAGCCCTTGGTTTATGGACATATGTGATTGGGTTTGTAGTGCCCAAATATGTCTATAACGGTTGCCCCCTAAAGCATGAGGTCGTAGATCTTTGATGTTGTTTGAAATGCTTTATCATGAGGATCCGAGGTTCTTTTGAACTGGAAGGTGCCCTGTAATAAGATACAATACAATACATTATCTTCATAACATTTTCATGATCTAGCTGAGGCAGGCATTCCCATGCTCAGCTTTATAAATTCATTTTCATGTACATTGGACAGACAATCGTCTGTGTGGTAGACTGATGATTATGGTAGAGCCATCATCCTTTGATTTGGATGATCATCTGTGCAGCAATGATGTACATTTGATGTCTTTATTTTCCTGAATATATCGCAGCCCGGATGGATGAAACTAGATCCAGGGTCTTCAAACTCATCCAATATTCATCCAAAGTACAAGTCGATCCACTTGAAAATGTTCTGGAGTCGAACATGGAAAGACATCGCATAATTACCAGCCAATGATGTAAGCTGTTAACATGCGTGAGAGGAATCACCGATAATGATGATGACCCTCAAGGTACTACAGTATAATTTGTGTTGTGTGAAAAAGGGACTTGGCGTCGAACACCACGAAAAATCTTTCGATCGAAGGCCACTGATGTAAACCTGTCGCCGGAAGTGAGAAACTTTCCATTGAGACATGCAAGCTTCAAAGTACTGAAAGGGTTGTTCCTAGGTTGACTTCTTGGATAATGAACTGTCGTCGACAAGAAGTAACCCGTCATAGGAGGGCCTTAATGAATCCCACATCTATGGCATGGAACAGAGCAAATGATTTTGGAGGTGAAAATGATCTAACAATACAGTGTTTAGGGTGGTGGTCATGAAAGGATGGAGCATGAAGGTATTGTAGCGGATGAGACACAACAGGGGTTGGTGAATTCTCTGATCAACTTCTCTTGAACATATGGGCGGAAATGGATTGGTAGTGTTAACCCCAAATATGGATGGTACGGTGGACCAATGGTAATATGATCGGTGAACAGAATAACCCAACCTGACTCAATCATGGTGATGGAGTGAAAGTGTCATGTTCAAGAGCGACTCGCTACAAATAAAGTTTCTTCAAGTTTTCTTCCCAATTTTCCCCAGTCATTTCTGATGAGTACCTCTTTATTTTTGTCAAGCTTTAGGAGGATAACATTTGCTTGTTCTATAATTTTCCCTTCAGGCAAACCCATCGCTATGTTTTAACGAGCTTAGCGATAGTGAAACTTGTTCCTGTCTGCATGGACAAGCTTGTCACTGGTTTTAACGAGTTTAACGACAAAGACAACTCGGTCCTTTTTCAATTTTAGAGAGTCTGAAAAGGGATGGAAAGAAAACTCCGGTAATTCTTTTTCGTCATATAATCCCTTAAGTCCGAAAAAGTATAAAATAATACTAAAGGGATGAATTTTCGATAGTTTTAACGAGCTGGAGAGGCCAACTACTCGGCAATCTTTTCATATTTTACGAGTCAGGTGAAAAGAGCTTAAAGGAGACTCATCTTTGAGGAATGAGTGATATATTTGGGTAGCTGCTAATTCCAGGTAAGGTTTGGAATTTTCCAATCACGATAGTGTCACAAGGATGGCTAACTGAATCACTCTTTGTAGCTGTTCCTCAAAAGGGTAAACAATCAAATGGAGGTGTATGATCGGCTAAAACATAGTGGAGGTGATGGCAGGAACACGACCAAGGCTCAAAAGCTGATGATAATGCATTCTCAATGGTTAGTTAATAGAGGTTGGTTCATTTTTTAGTGAGCTTAAACTCTGGGGGAACATTTGCTCATTGCTTAGGTTTAATTTTTAACGAGCTTGAAGTTCGCATAAAAACTTCTCGTAACAGTCATATAATAAAGATGTCTCACCGATAGGTTCAATTTTTAAGGAGCTTGCACCATTTGAAACTTTGCTCCGCTCCTTCTCGCATGAAAGCTAGGAATGACCAACTATTGTCCTAGGGGTTAGTTAACTACTAAGGTTAGGTAGGAAAACTTTTTCCTTTACTTTGTTGGCACCATACGGCCCCCGCAAAGGCGAACAGTCCTTTCGACCACTCACCTAACTTAAGCAGTTGAAGTTAGCAGAACTATAGAGTTAGCGTTACGTTGGTCACTTTTCACTTGCGTGCAAAAAGGTTTGCATGCCCCTGGGTATAGTGAAGTAGAGTTTCCAAGTTACCCTTCAATTTGCAGACAAAACATTTGTTCTGTCAGGAAAGGCCTACCTTTTCCAGGTTACCCTTCAATTTGCAGACAAAACATTTGTTCTATTGGGAAAGGCCTACCTTCTAAAGGAGGTATCCTATTCCAGTCCAAGCCTATTTTCCTAAATGGATGGGCATGTCAGACCAGTCATATTCCTATGCGGAAACTTACCCTATACCTGAAGTTTTCCTGCCGAAGCAGACCAGGGTGCATGCCCCCTGGATTTCAGTCATGTCCACTAAATTACTCACGCTCTTTAGGTGGACGGATTGGAGATTGATGAGACATTCCTTGCGTGAAAAGACAAGTTAGGGATGGCATTTGCCTATTAGCTATGTGTGAGATGAGGAATGAAAGCTGGTCTACGAGTTGGACCATTCAACCTTCATGCGGGAAACACATTACTCGAAAGAGTGAGGACATGATGGCTCCTATGCTATAAATATAGTCATTCCCAAGGAGTAGATTATAATCTAAGGGTCCTTGGACTACCATTACGTTCAAATATACGGTTTTCCCTCTCAAAGTTATAGGCAAACTCAGAAGGATCCCTAACAGTCGACTGGTTCCTTTATCAAAGCCTGTTAGATTTCGCATCTTAGGTAGAAGTGATGGTGAACCAAGCGCTTTCCAAGTAGTTGAGAAAAGGATACTCACAGAAGCCCCGCCATCTATGATGGTACCGAGCATGACCATTCTGTAATCTTGTACAATGATTCAGAATGGTACATTAGACAGTAAACGGGGTCTGCCTAGTAGATTCCAATCGAAGGAAACGACTAGGTTGCTTGGAGGTGGGACCGAATAAACGGTCGGATATGACCCCGACGAACTTTCTTCCTACGGTAAAGGAACTGATAGATTGCCCCCATGTTCATCAGAGTCTGTGTTTACGAAAAGAATTTGAATGGTGTCATTCTCATTCTCTTCGGTGACTACATCATCTGAAGACGGGACCTTCCAGAGACAAGAACAAGTTGATTGCCACCTCAACCATTTGACTTTTGTCTGGTGTGGACTCAGAGGGTTCATCTTCAATGATAGATGCTTCGATCGACCACAAGGGCATGTCAGTGGGGTTTTCAACTAGCGATGGACTTGGCAAGAGTTTCTTGTACCCAGGAGGAAGCCGTAGCGGTGAAGCAGGACGGTTATCCAAGACTCTTTTAGCTTCATCCAGGAAGGGACAATGGTGGACGGCATGATTGCCTTCGCACAGTCTACAAGGAAATTTACATTTTCCTTTCTGTCTAGAGACTTTGTTTTCACTAGTTGACGGTGTACTCTTAACATGACCGTCAGAGGTTGACGACACCAGATTGTGCAAACGAGGAGACCAATCCCTTGAGATCTGAGGGATGCAAGGACAATCTCGATGATAGTGGTCCCCTTTGCAAATGACACATGGAGATTTCGGTTTGGATGGTGTAGTGTGTGGATTTTCGCTAGATGATGCACGGTTGCCCCTTTTCGCCTTTGGCTCCTTCTTCTTCTTTTCTTTCTCCTTCTTCCCTTTCTTCTTCTTCTCAGTTACTTGGTCTTTAGCTTCACCAGCTTTGCTAAGCAAAGAGGAAGGAGGAGAGGAAGAAACAAGCGAAGCAGAAGGTTTGGGGGTAACTCTAGTATCATCTAGTTTCTAATTTGATTGTTCAGGAACCGCGACGGTTTGAACGATAGAGGTCAAGAAGAGCCATATTGGAAAGCCAATTGTCAGTCCTGGGAGGGACAATGTGGCCATATGAGGTGCACCAACATCTCCCTAAGAGGAGAAAGGACTAGGATTTACCCCAAGGGGAAGTCCTTGGTTGGTGGACTTCATTTTTCTCAACCTAAGACCAACGAGGGAATAGCGACGTTATTCCGATTAAAATAAATTTTAGACGCTTTGACACAATTTGCTTTTTCAATTTTTAAGACTCGAGAAAAAGCAAAAGATGACTCTAGTCGCCTTCAATTTTTAATGAGCCTGAAGTGACAAGTGCTCAGATGGACCTTTTCCTTTAAGGATTCTGAAAAGGAACGAAGAGACTGCTTTGAAAATCTAGACAGAGGGATTACCAAACCAATCACAAAACTGCAGAATACTTTTTACGGTACGGCAGTAAATCTTCCCGAATGCTATGTTCAGTGCATTGCGATCAATAGGGCGGCAGACACGACTTCCTAAGGATAAAGGATGTAGCTTATTGTGGTCTCCCAATATATACTCGATGGTAGGTGGGAGCACAAGTCCGTACTGGCACTTGTCGTCTCAAAGAGGAGGAATCACCCAACCTACAATGAAAGCGATAGTTACCAGGTTTCATGACGCCGGAATACGTCTCTAGCCTAGACTTCTAAATGTTGTGCGTTAGGTTCCAAAGCATTTTTATGTTCATTGAATTTATTTTACAGTTGATCTTTTTTAAGAAGTTTTCCTTTCATGTTCACCGCGTGATGTAGATATACAATTCCTAAAATGCAATATAAGATGATAAAAAATTGTTTTATCTTCTTTTTGCAATGAAAATCCTAGCTACTAAGGAAAGAGAAATGAGATTCTTTTCAACAAAGAGCAGAGAGCACACACTAGATGCACTGTCCTAAATCAACAAGATGTCTAAATGCAAATGCACGTGCATGTATTTTTTTTCGCTTTCTTAATGTGTGAATGAAAAAAAGAATGCTAAGTACAAATTTGAATTGTTTCAAGCGACAGTACTAATGATTTTCTTTTCAAAAATCAAAAGGAAGATAATGACGACACTTTGCGATTTTGAATTGTAAATTGCTTTTGACACTTGAAAAACTACTAATTCAAATCAAATACAAGAGTAACAGTGTAATTGACCATAAAGAACAATAGAATTCTTTTCTTTGACTGAAAACGACACTTGTGACACTTTCAAATCAAAACACGACAGCTTGATTACGCTACTTATTTGTAAAAGAGGATTGTAAATGGCAAATAATACATAAAAACATTTACAGTTCTTTGTACTATGGAGGCTGAATCATGCAAAGGAAGGGAGTTTCCACAGAGGTATACTGATCACAGACAACAAAACTCCTGAATAAAGCTGAAGATAGTAAACAAGAAACCAAAATCTGTAAGCAGAAGAGGTCTCATCCGATCATCACACCTGTAACACAGGGAAAGTGCGATGCATCTCACTTATTGCACACAGGAGGTGCGATGCATCCAGATTCCCAAGAGGAGAAGGTGCGATGGTCCAGGGACGAGACTTCAACTTGGTTCCGGGTCACAGTTTGCAGCTTAGTTCAGGGATTTATGCCAACAAATGATAGTCAGTAAATGTAAATCACAGGGGCTGATCTAATGAGGCTACTTGAGCCACGACCAGGGCAATTAGGATGTCTGCAAATCAATTGTTCAATTTCTAAACAAAACCCGGAGATGGACTAAAGCAGCATTGATCTACTTTGCACTAACATAGAAAATGTAGTTCGAAGGCTAGCTGGCTTGACTTCAGGCTTTGTCTGTAAGTTTATAAAGTAAACAAATAAAGATAAGCAAACAAACTAGTCGCTCCCCAGTGGAGTCGCCATTTTGTTATCGGGAAATCTAGTGTCTATGCAGAGCTGCTAGTCCCACTAAGACAGGTAGCTATCTTAGAAACAAATAGATTAAAGTTACTTTCGCTTTCCTTTATGAGAAGTAGATAGGAGAGGAGAAAAGAATACCAACCTTGATCTTTCGCTTGGTTCTCCGATTGTTCCTTCTCCACTTTGACAGATGTTTGCCGCTCTTCCCTTGATCGCTTCGCTTCAAAGAGTACCTGTAAAGTCAAAGCAGCATAATACCTTCTAAGTGCAGAGATCTACAGTCATAAACAATATAGGACCAGATATATATTGACCACATACATGCATATATCGGCTAACATACAAGAATGTGGAGGAAAACTCGAATAGCTTTATTGATATAGAGGTTAGAAGAGAGGATTACAACCCATTGATCTGACCCAGCATCATCCTACCAGCATGAAAGCCCTTCTTCACCTCATGAAAAGCTTAGATCACCCAACACTATGATATTGCACGAGGAAACCAACAACACTTCCTTACAAGATACAAGATTCCAACCTCTGGATCTCTGGGATGAGGGATCCATATATAGATGATTGTAGGGGGTGAGTCGGCTTTTGGGATTTTGATTAGTGTCCTCTCTCTGATAGTTCTTGATTCCACTTGGAGATTGATGATCTCTTACTCATCCCTGGGCAAATTCAGAGAGGCAAGTGTCACAGGAGAAGTTTCTAGAAGATTCCATGATCATCCACCTTGCAAAATGTCTCTGCCATTTGTCTACTCTCACCCATCGCACCCTAGAGAAGGGCTTTCCAGTATGCATCACACTTTTTACACTGAGTAGGTGAGATGCATCGCACCCTTTGCATTGGGCAGTCTGTATGGTCCAATTTTGACAAGTTCTGAGGAGTTTTCTATGGAGAACTTCTGCGAGATGATGTAATCAACTGACCTTGTTCCTTTAGGGCATGAAACAACACTTTTAGGGACTCAGAAGCCCTTGGTTTATGGGCATATGTGATTGGGGTTGCAGTGCCCAAATATGTCTATAACACAAAGGTTATAAAACACCTGCTATCTTGAAGGATCCTTTTCCTAATCAAGATAGTAAGATGATAGGTTCTTCCGCAAATGCCTCAGAAGAACCAATTATGATGATGTCCCCTGTCAGGATTGTGACACGATCGTAAGATTATGGTAGTAAGAATCCTATTGGTGGTAAGAAAGCAGAATCTTCTAATTCAAGCCCATCAACTTCAACTCCTTCTAGTTATGATCCATTACAGATTGAGAAACCTAACCTAGACTTAGTAATCAAACTGCCTGCTAAAGGTATACTTCGGAAGTCAGCTTTCAATCCACATGCTAGAGCTGCTCAGAACTATAACATTGTTGAAGATTTAGCTATTTCCCCTTCAGCAATGTCAGCTTTGGAGGTGCTGCAATCATGCCCAACACAACATAAATTGCTATTGTCTGCTATAGGAGTTGTTGATATTTAGGATTCCAACCTTATAATCTTCAATTTAGAAAATAGTACACCTCGCCTACCTCATCAAATGGATTTCCAGATCCCAGTGTTAGTCAAAAACAACCTTGCTTTCGCACTGTGATTGATGAGGGAGCTTCTACGTGTATTATGTCGATTTAGTGTTGGAGATTGCTTGGTTCTCCTACACTTAATCAATCCCCGATGATTCTAAAGGATTTTGATGGCTGAGGGTTTCATCATTTTGGCATTTTGTAGGATTTACCTATACGGGTGGAAGGCAAAACTGTAAATCTAGATGTGGAAGTAGTTGATGCCCCTCTAGATTACAACTTTCTGCTGGGTTGCAGTTGGTCTTACGCTATAACTGCTGTTGTTTCATCAGTCTTTCGGCTTATTAAGTTTCCTCATAATGGAAAGACTGTTACAATAGACCAGTTAAATTATTTTTCATCTGACTTAGCCTCTTCTGATAATATCCAACATGTCGGGGAAACTACTATCCCTTATAAGGATGTTGGAGTGGGATTGATTAAAGATTTTGGTTTACTCGAAACTTTTTCATTTCCTTCTCCTAACGTATCGCCTTCTTTTGCAACCATTCATATGATTTCATCGAACACTGTTGCTTTTGATGATCCTTGGATCGTACCTTCTGATTCTGAGGTGGACTCATTTGGTGATGCAATGCCCTTGAGTCATTTTCTGACTCTTGTTCAACCGAAATCGATCCAATGAATGTGGTCCATGGGAGTCACTTTCAATCTCAACCTCAGATTCAACAACTCTTTCTGATCCTGTTCATACTGATGAGCAGATTCGTGAACTTTTGTCTGTTGATGATTTACCATGGGAAGATCTCCATCATCGATCTTTGTTTTTACCTCAGCTTGATCATTTTGAAAATGATTTCTCATCTATTTTTACCACTGATTATGTCAAAGAACCGCAGAATCCATTGCAACATCCTGATTCTGATTTGAATTTGGGAAATATTTGTCGAATGATTCCTATTGACATTTCAGTGAAACCTGGAATTATAGAAAACATTCATATAGGTGCTTCTTGTACGGACGAGGAAATCCAAACTTATAAAGCCCTATTTCAAGAATGTTGCGATGTGTTTGCTTGGTCATATGAAGAAATGCCAGGAATCGATCCATCAATTATTGTCCATGAAATTAAAACTTACTCGGATGCTAAACCTGTTTGACAACATTTGCGTCAGATACATCCAAGAAAAGCTACTGCTATTAAAGCTAAAGTTGAGAAATTACTTCGAGCAGGTTTCATTTATCCAATTCCTTTAACGGATTGGGTATCGAATATTGTCCTTGTTAACAAAAAGCAAGGAACGATAAGAATATGTATTGATTATAGGGATGTTAATCAAGCTTGTCCTAAAGACAATTATACAACCCCCTATATCGATCAAATTATTGATGATTGTGCCAGTAGTGAAATGTTCTCCTTCATGGATGGTTTTTACGGTTACAATCAAATTAACATACTCCCTGCTGATCAACCTAAAACGACTTTCATTTGTCCATGGGGACATTTTCTTACTGCAAGTTACGTTTTGGATTGAAGAACGCCGGAGCAACTTTTCAAAGGGCTATGTCTTACGCATTTCATGACATCAAGCACATTGTGCAGCCTTATCTTGATGATTTACCTGCTCATTCATTACGTAGAGCCGATCATCTCACTCATTTACGAGCCATCTTTATGAGATGTAGGAATTATTGAATTAGGCTGAATCCACATAAATGTGTTTTCTGTATAGAAACAGGTCGTTTATTAGGATTTGTTGTCTCAAAAGATGACATTCGTGTCGATCCCTCGAAGGTTGAAGCCATTGTCAAATTACCTCCGCCTTTGACTCTTCGCCAACTCCAAAGTTTGCAAGGGAAAGAAAACTTTTTAAGTCAATTCATTCCTGACTACGCCGAGATAACGAAAGGTTTTAGCAGGTTGTTGAAACATAACACTCCATTCTTTTGGGATGAGATAGCTAACAAATCTTTTGATGCACTTAAACACGCGTTGACCCATGCACCGTTATTGCATCCTCCCAACTACAACCAGGACTACTTTTTGTACCTCACCATTGGGATGGTTTTAGTTTAGGAAGATGAATTCAACAATGAACATGTGATTTACTATCTTTGTCAAACTCTGAATCCGACTGAGCTTAAATATTCGCATGTGGAGAAATTGGCCTTGGCAGCTGTTCAAGATGTCCAAAGATTTCGTCACTACATCTTATTACGCAAAACCATGGTAATTTCTGACTGTAACCATATGACGTATATTTTGACTAAAAAATTACTTGGGGGCAAGTATTCCAAATGGATAGTTATCCTGCAGGAATTTGAGAAATCCAAGGCAAAGAAATCTTTGGTTTTTGCGGAACTGATGTGTGATTTCCCCCGTACTGATATTGAAACTGTGGCAGAAGAACCCATTGCGGATGAATCCTTGTTTCTTATCAGTACTCTTGATCCATGGTATGGAGCTATAATTGTCTATATCCAAACCTAATCTTTTCGGCTTGAAATCTCACGATCTTAGCGAAGGAATATACGTTTCCAATCCCAACAGTACAATATTATTTGAGATACACTCTATCATCATGGAGTGGATTTTGTTTTCCGACGTTGTCTAACTCATGAAGAAGCAGAAAAGGTTCTGAATGACTGTCACTTTGGAGCGTGTGGTGGTCATATGTCTGGGTATGCCACAACCCAAAAGATATTGCGCGCTGGTTATTTCTGGCCATCCTTATTTAAAGATTGTATCAATGTAGTCCGGAAATGCCACAATTGCCAAATTTTGATTGAAAGATGCGTGCTCCACCTGCTCCTCTCCACCCTATAATTTCCGTCGGTCCGTTTGCAAAGTGGGTTATCGATTTTATTACATGTAACCCTCACTCGGCCGGGGGGCATGCATATATCATCCTTGCGGTAGATTATTTTACTAGGTGGGCCGAGGCGATGCCTACATTTTCGGCAGACGGCAAAATTGCTGCAATTTTTGTTTTCAATCATATAATCGCTAGATTCGGTGTTCCTCAAGCGATTATTACTGATCATGGAAGTCATTTTTGAAATATCATGATGACTGAACTAACAGTTCAACTTGGCCTGCGTCATGATAGTTCTACTCCATATTACCCACAGGCTAATGGTCTGGTTGAAGCAATAAATAAAGTTCTAATCACTATGATCCAACGAATCATTGGTATTCATCAGTCGAATTGGCATAACATGTTATTTTCAGCGCTTTGGGCATATCAAACCTCAGTCAAACATCAACTGGTTTCACTCCTTTTCAGCTAGTTTATGGGTTGGAAGTAGTGTTACCCATTGAATGCGAAATTCCATCATTGCAAATAGCCATAGAATTACTCCTAACCACTTTCGAAGAGGAAAAACGTTTGTTGTACTTAGCACACCTAGATGAGAATCGACGTGATGCTGCATTAGCAATCGAGACTCATGCAAAACGGATAAAAGCTCAGTACGACTGAAATGCTACACCTTGTAATTTTTTTGAAGGAGACCTAGTTTTATTATATGATCAAGCAAACGATTAGCTAGGTGCTGGAAAATTTGTACCCATGTGGCATGGTCCTTTTATTGTTAAGCAAAAGCTGGCAAAAGGGGCCTATGAATTAGTAGATTTTGACGGTGTCTCTTTAGGTAGACCTAGAAATGGGCTTTATCTGAAAAGATATTATGCTTAAAGTTTGGTATGGATATTTTTGTTAGAATAGTTTCTTTCTAGTTGGTGTGTTGTATATTAGAAAGTGTGCCTAGTTTAGAGAGTGTTTTATCATTATCCCTGCTTATCTTGATTTTACTCTTGATATTGCAGCTGTCGACATCTTCTCAAACATACATTGGTTTTGCTGATGGTGCTTGTCGTAGTACACGAAACATTTCTTCCGCAGCTTGGGTTATCTATTTACCCTCTGACGCGTTAGTATTTATGCATGGCGTAAGCCTCGTTCAAACAACAAATAACATTGCAGAGTATAATGCAGTGATTGAGTTATTATTTGAATCCATCTCATTTGGGATTCAGAGTTTAATTGTAAGGTTAGATTCTGAACTCGTTGTATTACAACTTAACAGGGTTTATGCCATTAGAAATCCAGTGTTATTAAGATTATTCTTGAGAGTTCGTCTCTTGGAACGTGAATTTGACTACATTGAATATCAGGATATTCCAACATATTTAAACGCATTAGTAGATGCAGTTGCTTCTCAAATGTTAAATAGACATTTGCAATAATCAAGACAGTAAATTTAAAAACATTCCATAAACATGTTATACAAGATAGCCAGTAATAGTGATATATCATAGAAGTGTGTCAAATATACATCGTCTTTGATCATAGGTTGAAAAGCACCTTATGATTGGCAAAAATGATAGTACAAAAAGATATAAAATGCCATATGAGTCTACAACAATCATCCTATCCTTGATGATGATCATGATAAGAAACCACTCCTCAGGCCACCCTATAAAGGAACCTCCTCAAAGGTCGTGGGACCCCAATCACATAGCGTTGTAACCTAAGAGGAATATCATCTATACTAGTCTCTGGGATATCTACTGTCAAACGCTCTAGATGATGCCCCAATTCGGTCAGGGTCTTTTTTGATTGGTCCTGTGGGGCCGGTGCCGTGGCAGCAGGGTGTCTTCTCTCATAGGGCTGGAGATCCACATATTCATGTTCTCGTTCCTGCCAAACAAACATTTTGTATATCTACATTGCAAAAAAGGCGGATTAGAACATTGTAATTTCAAAATTTTTGGGCGGAAATGGAAAAAATTAGGGTTCTAAAACGTATTTCGCGGGGTCCGCACCCACTAGTTAGGGACAGTGCGTAGGTCCGCACTCGTCCTTAAGAGCAGGTGCAGGACCCCGAATTTTTATTTTGTACGAAAAATTCGGGGTCAGCAGGGGCCACATGCTACACCTGCGGATCCCCCGCGAGCGATTTTATAACCAAAATTTTCCTAAAAAAGTCAATTTTAAAGCCCTAAAATGAAAATTAAACGGTTGAAATGCAAGATAGGGATGATTTGGATTACATGGAGCTGACGGTTTTCAATTCCAACGGTCAGATTTTCCGCAATCTTCACAGGAAGTTTCTTACCAAAAAATCTTACTTTTCACTCTGAAGTCAAACGGTATAAATGAATTTACAAAAGCCCTTTTTATAAGCTTTTTTGAATAAATGAATTTTTAATTTGTTTATTTTTCACTTTAAAAAAGTAACTTTTGATGCATTTTTATTTATTTTAAATAGGTATGAGTAATGTTTTGAGTTTTTGTGCAGAATATTGGATTTTCAGGGAGAATTGATAATTTTCAACGAAGAGCATACTTTTCACTTTTTTGGACTCTTTCAATATTTACGAAAAAGCGAAACATAGGAGTCCTCTTTAAGCTCTTTTCTGACTCGTAAAATATGAAAAGATTGCCGAGTTTTTCTTTTTAAACTCGTTAAAACGGAATTAAAAGGACGATCCACTTACAACTCTTTTCTGACCGTATAAACATGAAAATATTGCCGGACTTTTGTTGTTTCAAGTTCGATATTTAATAAAACGACACGTTTTCGATCACTTTTTTACTTTTTCAGATTGAAGGCACTAATTATGAAAAGTACTCCTTGATCATAATGATTAAGCTGTTCTCTCAAGTATTATTTTATACTTTTTCGGGCTTGGGAGACACAAATTTACGAAAAAGGACAACCATGGAGTTTTCTTAAGTTTTTCTTCTGACTCCCTAAAATTGAAAAACACCGAGTTTCTCCTATACTGGACTCGTTAAAATTTAACAGTAAAGGGCCTGTTCAATTTCAAACAGGAACAGACCACTCCTTCTTAGGTTTCAAATTTTAAACTAAGTTGGACTCATCCGAAGGATGAGCTTATAATCAAGCAAATGTTATCCTCCTCAAGCTTATCAAAAATAAAGAGGTACTTGCTAGAAATGGTGGGGGAAAGAGAGAAAAGTGTACCTGTTTGTTATACTTTGTGTTTAGAAAAGCAGTTAACCACTCTTGAACATGACACTTTTTGTTCACCTGGGTTGGGAAATCCTTTGCCTAAAATTTAATCAAACCATATTGAAAGTCTTCAGCTGGTTTCTGGGTATTAGCTTTGGGTCAATTGTCACCAAACCATCTGCAGTGTTGTTATGTGTTCAAAAGGTCAGTTAAAAAAAAACCATTCATTTGCAAAATATCTATCATCCATCTTGACCATCCCTGAGTTAGTCCTTACCAAATAGATTTCTTCAAAACTTGATCTATGATTTCGTGTTGCGGGCTTGCCTACGATGGATCGCTTTCTATCGACTCCAACTCATTATCTAGAAAGATGATCTAGAAATCATCAGTACCTTGGAATCTGCATGCCTTAATGGCAGGTTTCTCGCCTTTGACGACAGGTTGCATCATTGACCTTCAATCAAAGGATTTTGTGACATGTTCGACATTGACTCATTTATTCACATTTCATGGATTGTATTGAGTACTTTGAGGGCCATTGACATTACTAGTGGTTTCTCTCACACTTGTCAACAGTTTACATATTTGATTGGTAATCAAGTGGTTTCTACCATGTTCGACTTCGACACATTCATTCACATGGATAAAATCGTACTAGTTCGGAAGCAGAAATCAAGACCCTGGATCTAGTTTTCACCATCCAGGTTGCGAGGAGTTTTGTTATTCATTATACAGTGGACTATTTATAAATAGATGGCTGCGGCCATACTGTGTCTACACGTGTTTATACTTGTGATGTATTACAAAATCATTCCTGTATCAGAGCAGTTTAGATAGTTTTCTAGTCAGTTTTGATCTGAGTATGGGAATGCCTACCTCAGCGATGATATGTTCATACATATATATTTTGCATTGAATGTTTTTACAGGTTCCGACCAGGGTGTCCACAGGAAGATCCTTGAAATGATAAAGTACTTCACTCTTCTTAGATGACAAAAAACATCCTCATCTATTATAGACTTTGCATTTTAGGGGGCAATCTTTTGCACAAAAATTGTCACCTTGACATTCTGCAATTATTGTGAGTCTATCATCACTCATACCTTCCTCCTTTGCAAGTATTAAACCTCAGTTCTTCATATCAAGCCTTGAAAATAAGAGAAAGACCTTAAAAATCTCTAAAACTCTGGTTCCACACTTTCTCTTAGAATTACTTGCGGTCCTGCACCTATTGGTCATGTCCCCTGTGCACCTGACCGCTCTGTATCTGTGTTATGGGTGTGGACCCCTGTAAAGTTAAAAAGGCACAAGTACATTCTTAAAAACTCACTTTGAGTCATTTTTGGAAGCTTCTAGAGGGAATCTTGAGGTGGCAAGTTCACTCCTTGAGGGTTCATGCATCCCATACCTTAAGGAGGTAACCCCTTGATGTGAGGAGCTTATCCCTTTGAAGGAGGACTCTATCCCTTCAATGGTGGACCTATAACCTCCTTCCTTTGCACTATAAAATGAAGCATTGGGCTGGTTACTTGGGAGGTTGAAAGCTAAATATTTTTGAGGGTAAATGATGCTGGAACTTAGTCTTCCTAATTGAGATTTTGAGAGGAGATATTACATACCTTTTGATCTCATTTGGAAGAGAGTGAGGCTTGTCAAAGTAGAGGAGATCCCTGTTTGGACCCTGGGAAGAGCTTGTACAACATCAAGCCACCAAAAGTTGTAAAGTTTTTCTATTTCAAAGTTAATACAATCAAGTTTATTTTTCTCAATAAGTTGTGTTTTATGGTTTATTTCATGGATTCCTTGATCACCATGATGAACATGATTTATTATATTAGCCATGCACGTGTTATTTGATGTGTGCTTGTTTGTGATTGCAGATTCTTAAAAGGAAACTCTTTTGGAGCTGTTGGAGCATGGCTGCCTCAAACTAGTGTTGGACTTAAGGTAGGGTCTAAAACACCTCTTAGTTTTTATTAATGAATCACAATATGTTTAGAGAAAGGTAGATTTTCTTGTCCTACTTGTTGCTAGATATCTGTTGATACTAGGGAGATCGGTCTTGTCCGCAAGAACAATTTATCTGGCCAACACCTCAAAACCAAAATCAAGGTCAGTATAAAAGAAATCCACCACTACAAATTCTTGAGAGAACTAACAATGATCAACAGGTTCCTCCTCCTCTATTGATAGGTGACCAACAACCTGATGATAATACTATGACAATTACTCAAGATATTAATAGTATGGATTCTTCTTCTAATCAAACAACCATCATTTCTCTCTCACAACAAAATCAAGTTCAAGAAGATTAGGAATCTTCACAGGTCTCTAAATATCATGCTTTCTCTGAATTTTTAATTGTAGAATTAAACAAGAGGTATGATCTTAGGCCTAGGCCTGGTCTTGGGAGACCTTCGAAGGAAACTCCAGTAATTGAACCACGTACCAAAACTGCTAAAGCTCAAACAACTCTTATTCAACCCTTAGATCAGTCAATTGATACTACCCAAACTGGTAAAAACATTTTGATTACATTTAATGTTGAAAAAGAATTAGAGAGGGTTAAGATCACAATTCCACTGTCAGAACTTTCTAAAAACCCTGGTTATAAAAGCCAAATCACAAAATGGATACAAAATACCTTGGTTGATGCTGAAGGTGATGTAATAAGTCTACAAGATGAAAATCCAGTAGTAGTTTTTGGCCCTAGCTCAGAAATGATAGATGAGGTAATGCCTCATTTCTATGTAACTCTTAAAACAAATGATTCCATGTTGTATAATTGTATGCTTGATTCAGGAGCATCACACAACCTTATGCCAAAATCTATCATGGACCATTTGAAATTTGATATAACTAGATCCTACCATGACCTGTACACCTTTGATTCTAAAAAGGTGCCCCGTTTGGGATTGATCAAGGATCTAGTGGTTACCCTTGCCCAAATTCCAGCGAAAAGTGTAGTACTTGATATTGTTGTTAGAGATATCCCTCCCAAGTTTGGAATGCTCCTTTCTAGGTCTTGCTGTGCCAAATTATGGGGAAATCTACCGATGGATATGTCATATGATACTATTCTTGTTTATGTAGGAGAGAAATTAACATTATATAGAGAGGTAAGATTTGTACATACTGTTTGTAAAAATGACCAGCCAAGAAACCATCCAATTTATGCAATAGACCAAGACTTTGGTTTTTTTCAACTCACTTAAAACCAACATAAAGCTCAAGTCAAAATTGAAGAGGTAGTTGAAAGTTTTGAACCAAACCAAACTGATATTTGGAAACTGTTCTTTGATGTCTCTTGCACAAAAGATGGGGCAGGAGTCAGAGTAGTTTTAATTTCACCTGAAAAAGAAAATATAACCCAATCATGTAAATTAGACTTTGAAGTTACAAATAATGTGGCTGAATATGAAGCTTTCCTTTTAGGATTGCAATTAGCCAAAAGCTTAAAATATTGAAAATTAAGTGTTTTTACTGATTCAGAACTCATTGTTAAGCAAGTAAGAAATGCTTGCCAGACTAAGCACCCTAGAATTAGGTCCTACCGAAATGAAGTATGGGATTCAATTGAAAACGTCTTTGATGCTTTTAATTTGACTCATATTCCCAGAGATCAAAATATTCATGCAGATGCCTTAGCTGTCTCTCCTAGCTCTTTTAAAATTCCTGATCATACTAATGTACTCTATCAAATACAAGTCAAATATAGGCCATCTATCCGAGATAATCTGAAACATTGGAAAACATTCGAAGATGATGAACATTTGAAATCATTTCTGCAGGTAATAGATGATTTTTCATTTCTACAAATTGATGAAGATAGAACTGAAATAAATGAAATTGCAGATGGAAATGATACTTCAGATTTTAAAACCCAAATTTCTAATCATGACGTTATTCAATTATATAACAATTTTATTCCAAAAGGACTCATTCCTTTAGAAAAATTGTTTGAAAAAATTATGTCCTCCGAAGCCCTTAGTCCATTCCTTCAGAAGATGACATAAAAGAGATTAACATTGGAACTGATGAAGATATAAAAAACATCAAAATATGTGCATCTCTAGACCCTGAGATCAAAGTTCAATATCTTAAGTTACTGCAAAATTATAAGGATGTTTTTTCTTGGACTTATGCTGATCTAAAGACGTATGATACTTCATTAATACAACATAAGATTCCTTTGAAGCCTGAAGCAAAACCTTATCACCAGAAACTTAGAAGGATAAATCCAACCCTTCTACTAGCTGTAGAAAGGGAGATTAAGAAAATGCTAGATGCTCAGATCATCCTCCCTCTTAGATATTCTAATTAGGTTGCAAATCTAGTTCTTGTTAGAAAGAAAAATGGAGAAATAAGAATCTGTGTAATTTTTGAAATTTGAACAAGGCATCATTAAAAGATAATTATCCTTTGCCCAAAATGGATCAGTTACTTCAAATGGTTTTAGGAGCACAAAGACTTTCTATGCTTGATGGTTTTTCAGGTTACAATCAGGTGAATGTTGATACAATAGACAGAGAGAAGACAACCTTTACTACACCCTGGGGTACATTCATGTACACTAGGATGCCATTTGGCTTAACCAATGCTAGAGAAACACTTCAGAGTGCTATGGACATAGCTTTTATGGGCCAAGTAAATAATTTTGTGGTTATTTATCTTGATGACATATATTTTTTTTTCTAAATCTGATCAGAAACATCTAAAGCACTTGATGAAGGTTTTTGACAGGTGTAGAAAATTTAGAATATCATTGAACCCTAAGAAGTCCTTGTTTGCTGTCAAAGAAGGAAAACTGTTGGGCCATATAATTTCAAAGGAGGGAGTAGTAATTGATCCCAAATGAGTATTTGCCATTGAATCATTGACCTTACCTAGAAACAAGAAGGAGATTCAATCTTTTCTAGGCAAGATTAATTTTCTAAGGAGGTTTATTCCAAATTATGCAGAGATTGTAAAAGATATAATGACATGCTCCGAAAGGACCGTGAAATCAAATGGATTGCCTCTTTTAGGCATGCATTTGAACAAATAAAAAGGGCTATCTCTGAAGCTCCCACCTTAGCCAGCCTTGATTATACTAAGCCATTTAGTATTTTCTCTTTTGCCTCTAAAACAACCCTTGCTACTGTTCTATTACATAAAAATGAAGATTCCCATGACCAACCCATAACCTTTTTCAGCAAGGCTATGAGAGATGCTAAGCTTAAGTATGACTTAATTGATAAGTAAGCCTATGCCCTCATTCAAGCCCTAAAATCATTTAGAATGTATGTCTTACATTCACTTATTACTGCTTATGTTCCTAATAGTGCTGTGAAAATTGTCCTTACCCAACCAGACACTGATGGGAAAAGTGGTAGTTGGATCACTCAAATTCTGGAGTTTGATCTAACTATCAAGACTACCAAGCTAGTAAAAGGTCAAGGATTAGCCAAGCTTCTAGTGGAATCCAACTGCAAAGTACTTGGAATCAATTTTGTTTTAGAAATACAAGGGAAGAATCCACAAGAACCTTCCTTTCATGCAGAAGGGGAGAATCCACAAGAACCTTCCTTTCATGCAGAAGGGGAGAATCCTCAAGAATCTCTACCTTTAGAGAAGATCAGTCTTATACACATTGTAAAAAGTTCTTGTTGTCAAACTGGTATCAAGATATTGTAAATTTCTTGATCCATTATGAGTGTCTAGCATCGTTCTCCAAAACCCAATGTAAAACCCTTAAGTTAAAATCAGTGAAGTACTGCATTATAAATGCAAATTTATACTATAAAGATCTACTGAATATTTTGTTATTATGTTTAACAAAATCAGAAACTGAAGGAATCATTGATCAGTTTCATACAAGATTTTGTGGGGGACATTATGCTTGGAGAGCAACAACATACAATGTTCTTACAAGTAGGGGCAAAGGTCAAAGGTTGTGTTCCTTGTCAAATGTTTGCTGGTAAACAAAAATTAGCAGCTCTTCCACTCGTTCCATCAATAGTTTCAACACCTTTTTCTCAATGGGGATTAGATTTTATTGGAGAGATTCACCCCACTTCAAGTAATCAGCATAGATGGATCCTCACTGCAACACACTACTTTACTAAATGGGTGGAAGCAATTCCAGTCAGAAATTCTACTGATGCAGTAGTAATTAAGTTTATTGAGGAGAATATCTTATCTAGATTTGGTTGCCCAACTCAAATTGTCACTGATAATGCAACAAATTTTTCTAGTGTTAAAATGATTGACTTTTGCTAGAAATATCAGATTCTGTTACATCATTCAACTCCCGACTACCCTCAAGGTAATGGCCTTGCAAAATCATCCAAAAAATCCTGGTAAAGGTAATAAAAAAGACTCTAGTTGATCATAAGAAGAGCTAGGATTCACATTTGATTTATGTAGTATGGGCAAACATAATCACTCTAAAGAGATCAACTGGAAAATCTCCATTTCAATTAGTCTATGGGAAAGATGCAATCTTCCTTACCAATTTGGCCTTCCCTGTTTTAAAATTCTCGCAGGATTCAACAAATGAACCTCATGATCTTTCAAGAAGGATAAATCAGATTATTGAACTTAATGAAAATAGAGATGAAGTTCAACACAAATTGAAGAAATATCAGAATAATATGAAGGTCCTGTTTGATAGAATAGCCAGGGAAAGGGACTTTAAGGAAGGTGATCTAGTTCTAAGATGGGATGCTAGGAGAGAAGAGAAAGGAAAGCATGGAAAATTTGACAATATATGGTTTGGACCCTTAGCAATTGCTGAAGTGAAGGGTAACAACAATTTTGTGCTGTAGAATCTTGAGGGGCTATATTCTACTTATCCTATAAATGGAAGGTTTCTCAAACATTACATTCAGTACTAAGAAGTTGAAATAGTTTTCATTGTAAATACTCTGGTTTTCTTTTACTTTTCAAGATGTCAGTATGATTTTTCTTACAACAAGGACTCCATAGCCTGAGGAGAAGGCACATGGATCTGCAGGTTCTCTGCATTCTATAGGAGAAAGCAGTCCCCAGTTGGAGCCAATGTTGTAGCATTTTTGGTTTTGATAAGATAGAATATTTGAAAAAATGTTAAGTTAGGATATGGACATAATAATAGTGAATAAAATGTTTTTTAAAAAAAATATCTTGATGATGATGTCCATATCAAAGAAAATGTTAGATTAGATGTCCTAAAAAAACAAGACAAAAAGAAAATGTTAGGTTAGAAAGAAAAGAAAACAAATAAACTCTAAAAGTGAGCAAGTCTAAATGCCACTACTACTTTTATGCAAAATAATGGTTGTGTGTAGCTTGTCATAAATGCCACAACCCACGACAGTCAAATAGTTTAATCTTGACTGCTTCATGCTTTAAATTTGATGTTATAGTTAGAGAATAATGATCTGGCCAAACTGTTTAATCTTGGCAGATCAATAGTTAGGTAGAGAATAATAAGGTACTCATTAGTTTAATCTGAGCCGTTGGATGTTATAAGGTTAGAATTAGATAGTTTGTTTTTTAAAATAAACAGAAAGGAAAAGGGTTTGCTAGATTAAATGCACCCATTAAGTGAAGAAAAAAAAGATAGGATAAGCAAAGGGTAAGTAGAAGAAAGGTTGCAGAAGTTTAATGATTCATTGGACAAAAGGTACATTATCATGTTTTACCATATGTTTCTATGTCCATGATGCAATTACACAAAGCAAATGAAGGTCTACAAGATAAATTAATTAACTTCCATCATCCCCATTCATCCCTATATTTACTAATTTCCCCTTCCCACCTTCATACAATTCATATTCATTCATTTTCCATAAAAATCCCTTTTCCTAAGGTTAAAATCCCTTTTACCTAGGAAAAGTGAAAACCCCATGTTAAATCCCCTTTTACATGAAAAACCCACAAAATGATGTTTAGCCTAAGTATTGATGTATGTATGCGAAAAGCAAATAACCCATGAAAAGAATTATTCTTAGTGTATTTCCCCTTCCCGCTCATATTTCATATGTTTTCCCTTTTCCGCTCATATTTCATATATTTCCCCCTTTCCACTCATATTTCATATTAATGCTATCTTAGCATATTAAACCCCTCAAAGTCCTTTTCTCGTATATATTAACTCCCTTTAATAAAATACCCCGAAAACATAAGCTTTATAATAAAACTATGTATTTAATAAAACATCGCATCGACGGATCGCAAGCCTTTTAACATGAATGCACTCTCCCCCAATTGCGATATGCGATGCGCAATGAACCCGGACCCAATCACATATCATACATGATTTATTCCTACATCGTATCTGCCCCTCATCGCAAATCCCGGCTAAAGGATTACCCTCCACAATTGTGACCTCCGATATGCGATGGGAACCTGGACCCGATCACATATCATCCATGGTTTATTTCCATGTTGCATCTAGCCCCTATCGCATTCCTTTGCGATGGGCTGTCCTTCGCTAAAACTCCAATTGTGATATGTGATGAACTTGGACCCGATATCCTTATCCACCTGAATTTATATTATTTCAAGTTCGCCATACCGTGTTTTGCAAAGAATTTCTTTGTTAAACTGTTTTTACGATTTAAACGAAGAGTCTGCCTAAACCTCCATTTAACTACTAATCTTGGATTTAACCCATAGTAAAGTGCCATACCACTATAATAGCTCTGTACTCCTCCTTCGCTCCACCACCGTTGGATCTAATGCATTCAAATCCAATAGCCCTTGACAATTTCGGGTTGTCTCTCTATATGGGCATTACCCACCCGAAAAGCGGTATTCCAGTGACCTCCCTTGCTATGTGTCAAGCTCAAATCATATTGGACGACCCCTCCCGAAACTGCCTGAACTTCATAAGTAGTGCGATGAAAACCCAATCCACCTCCCGCATAATGACAAAATAGCCACTATTCACTTTGCGCCATATTTGAAAAAGTAGACGGTTTTTCCGTTTAAACGCAAAAATCACCATTTTGCTATGTTTTGCTTGTTTTACATAGTGAAGCCTCCATAAGCCTCCGCGACCAATAAAGCCATTGTTTTACATTCTGATACGCTTCAGACTCCTTCCAATATCCTTTCAAGTTCAATAAAGCCATTGACGAGCTTCTCTATCACCTTATTTTTCTTAACAGTTTCTGTGTTTTGCAGGTAAAGACTCCTGCTCCAGGCTTACAAAGAAAAAGCCTGTATACAGTGAGAAGACAAATATGAAGATCATATCAATTCACTTTACGTTGTAACATAAAATCTAAAGTGATTTACTGTTGAAAAACACAATAAAAACCTGAAATGAACAGTAAAAGTAAAATTGTAAAGTAAAGGTTACTCAGCAGGGTCAAAGGATATTTACAGAGTTTAAAGAGTATCAGATGAAAGATCAAATGAAGGAATTAACCAACGCAAAGGATATAAACAATCAAGCAATTTAAAAAGCAAAATATCAAACCATAAAGCCAACACAACTTGAAAAAAAGGGGCAGCAAGAAGTAGTTCAATAGCCACCCCTATCTTCTTGCATGAAGATCTTTCCTTTCCTAGATTAAATCTTAATCAGTTTTAGGATATTTTCTTAATTTCATTATTGTATAAATTACTCTCTTCTCGAGTTATTATGGGTTCGAAGTTCAAGATTCATTGTTCATTGCTTGTTAAGTCTTGACTGTTAATTCTACTTTGAACCTAGTTGCACCTTTGAAGGAATCTTTTTCTAGACACTTGACGTACTCAACCTATCTGGAACCTTAATACAAAGCAAAGGATTATGAATTTGGTTTTACACAGTTTGTGTTATCCTATA
Organism: Pinus taeda; assembly: GCA_000404065.3. Lineage (NCBI taxonomy): Eukaryota > Viridiplantae > Streptophyta > Pinopsida > Pinales > Pinaceae > Pinus > Pinus taeda. The sequence continues at coordinate 149,806 of APFE030067223.1, read as the reverse complement.
AGTTTTTCCAGTTATCAATTATTGTGTTTTTCTTCATATGCTTATGACTTATAGAGATATCTAGGTAGGAATAATTGTGTCTTAATTTATTCCTATAAGCTCCTGAAGTGATCATCTATTAAGAGAATGGATTAATGAACTATCTGTTTAGCTAATCCCCTCTAATCAATAAATAATTAACATCTTGTGTAAGCTTAAGTATAGTGCCTTGAACCTTTGGAACATAGTTTACAAGGCTTTCCTACTTATGATTGTTCTGTTTTATAGTATGGAAAATGTGATAATCATATTATTTTCTATCTTCTTCTCACCACTATTTTGATTTATATCACTGTGTAACGCTTTATAACAGCCTTTTGCTGAGATATTAATATAACACAAAGGATTAATTACTTCAATTCTACATCTATTTTCATTCATTGGTCTTCCAAAACTAAAACCAAAAACCCCAAAACAATTATTTTAGATTCTCTGGCATTGGTAGCTGACCTACTACTATCTCAGAGGTACAACACGTCCCATGGGGATGATTTTCTGTTGGTTCGCCATCCTGAGCTGAATCGGAGACCACTGCACCGCAGGTCTCCCCATCCTATCCCATGTTTGTTTCGGTAAAATATTCACATTAGACCCCAGATCCAAGATGACCCGGTCCATCTCATAATCACATATATACGTTGTTAGCCTCATCTCTCGCCCTGTTATTGCCTTATGCTTGCCAATCTTTCTGACCATATGGTGTCCATCAGGGGCTTTTTATTTGCTGGTGCATTTATTTATTAATTCCCGCAGCCCATCCACAACCTTTCTTTCGTGCAACAACTTCATGCAGGTCTCCAAAAACGTAGTGAGTACAGAAGGATCTATTAGTGTCAGTATCTTCATCCCTCCGTCAGAGATCAAATTCTCTTGTTGCATTGCATCTTAGGTGTCTCGCTCAGTTAGCGACATTCCATTAGGAGCATGGATCATCTGATGGTAATGGCTTATTGTACATTTTCCCTCATGTCCTTTACCTGCTGGCCCATTTCCATTCATCAAGATCATCTACAGTCACCTTTTGTCTTTAAATTTTCAAAAGTCAGTTCTAGGGTTTCAGTTTCATTGGGTCTAGGGTTTCATTAAAAAGGTCTTCAAAATGTGCGATAATGGTCAACAGGTGCATGAGGAGGTTGAATAAAGTTCCAGTACCAATAAATTTCACTTAGAAATGCATTTTTCCTTGAAACTCTGTTTTGAGGAAAAACAGAGTATTTTAGGTTTTTATTGTATAAATTGATGTAATTTCAGTTCTTTAATATGTAAATAACTTCAGTGGCAACCCTAGTCACCTTGCCAAGCTTCAGCTGCTCCATCCCTTGCAAGACAAACAAAAATCAAGTCATTCAGTTCATCAAAAGCACAAAAAAGTAAACTGCTCAAAAAACAGAGTTAAAAAAGTAAGTCACATGGAAAACACTATAAAAGTGGGTTTTATGAAGGAAAAATTAAAAGCTCTTATATAAATCATTTTTCTCAATTCAAAAGCTCATTTTTATTCAAAGAACAATTATTGAGCAAAGGAAGCAAGCTTGGAGAAAAACTGTGCAAATTTGGAGGCACGACGCACTGGGTGAGAGGCGCGGCGCGTACAAGTGGCGCGACGCATACAGGAGGCATGGTGCATTGGGTTTGTGGCGCGGCGCGTAGAGATACCAAGCCTAATTTCCTCATAAACTCCCTCAAGTTGCTAAAATTGCTCAACTCTTCTAGTGTGCAAGTAAGTCAAGCCCTCTTCCTTGCTAGTGAAAGAGTTTTTCTTGAAAATTTATGGTGGTTGTGTGAAAAAACTCAAACCCTAATTCCTTGCAATTTATCAAAAGCCATTGCCTAGGGTTTGTATTTGTCATTTTGCTGCTAAGTCCACTACATCATTCCCTTGCTCTTTGACTCCTCCATTTAGTTTCCCAGTTCATCTACTCATTCCCTAACTCTCATATTCCTAAAAAACAAATCAGTCACCCCTATCCCCAATTCCCATTTTCCCAAATCCTAACTACAAATCCCAAAACCCTAATTGCTATCCCTAAGATTACATATTATTCCCTAATCCACTATTTCCCAAACAAAACCCTGTCCTAACATTCCCAAAACCCCTCATACTCTCTCCCCCCACAGTCCCTCATATATTTTTACCCTTGGTGGCAGAAAATTAAAAACACCATAAATCTCCTACTACTCATCAAGAAAACTCACCCACTAGCAAACCTGGAGTCTCATCCTTCATATGACCGAGATGAAGAGACACACAGTGACTCTCCTACAGAAATACATGCACCATGGAGACCTTACAAGGGTGGAAAACATGTAAGAGATGAACCTATTACACTTGTTGAGCTGCAGGCCTGTCCTCTTGCTATCACATGCTTCCAACACCAATCCTACTATGAGTTCTTTGAGATGGTTGCTAGAATCCAGTATCATCATGAGTTAGCCCAGTTGTTTTTGCTTCATCTACATAATAGCCAAGCCACTCTAGTTGGTGTAACATTCACTTTAACACCGGAGTCTATTTCTCTAGCAACCGGTATTCCTAATATTGGAGAGCAATGGAATAAAAGGCAGCAAATTGACAAGGAACATTATGAACCATACATCAAACATGGTTATTTGAGACAAATCAGTAGATTTTTTCCCTTTCGGTACTTGAAAGATTCATATTCTCCTCTGATGAAACTTATAATGAAATATTTCAGCTTTGAGGGCTAGTTTTCTCACATATATGCCTATCATATCAGAGTGTTGATGCACTTTACCAGGGTGAGAATGATGAATCTCCCCTACTTCATGTGCCGAAATATTGAGAAGATGACCGCCCTAGTACAACAAAAGACTCCTTAGTAGCAGTTTAATAATATCTATCATTTTGCTCTCATTAAAATTGTGGTCATACATCAACTTGGTTTGCAGGGCATCTCATGGGAGGACTTCATTTTTCATGAGTTCTTCATAGCTCCTTAGGGACCTCCATAGGCTTTTCATGAGATAGGTGGACCTTCACATCAGTAGGAGGGTCATGAGAGACAAACTGCTATTATGCCAGTGTTTGTCACCTATCAAAAGGGCACTAGAGGGTTGTTTGCAGCAGCAAAGTGAGTATTATCTCCACCCAGGGTGGAAGGGATCTCGCTTCCTTCATTAGCACAGCAGGTTCAGGACAAGGGCAAGAGGCCATTACAGGATGAGGAGCTTTTAGGTGAGCAGGAGACCGATTTCATTCTCATTGAGGGTGATGACACTGATTTGGGCTCACAAAGCTCAAAGCTCAAAGAGGTCATCCAGGAGTAACAGACGGACATCAATGTTTTGTCGCTCAACTTAGAAAGAGCTAAGTGGATAATAAAGTACCTGGAGAAAAGAAACAAGCAGCTTGAGGATCAGTAAACGATTATGGAATTGCAAAACATATGAGAAAACCGCCAAGTTGCCAAAAGGAGGAAGGTGAAGCTCATGTCACTTGAGCAAGAAATCAATGCTGATAAGGAATCTTGGCTTGAGAGGGATAATATCACTTAGAAAGGTTGTTAGAGAAGGCCAATAGGGAGAAGACATTGTTGAGGCATATGGCCTATCATTACATGGTGAGAAACAAAGTGTGCAAGGCAAGAATCAGGAGCTTGAAAGCAAAGTTGAAGAGGGCATCGAGGAGGCAAAAGGAGCAAGATAGACTTCAGATATTGGCTGAAATTTTTTTGGCCCAACACAACACTTGATGGAGGGGACTCAACCCAAATTTCAAAAAATTTCGGACACTTTTTGCATTTTTGAAAATTTTGGGCTAAAACACAGAATTTTCTGCCCTATGCGTCACGCCCCCTGGTACTCGCTTTTGATGGAGGGCTCTAAGTGAGAAAAAATCAACATTTTGGATTTGGCATGAAGAAATATGCTTGTCTACCAATGGCCAAGAAATTTTGACAGGTTTTGAGCTCTCAAAAAGGTCAAAAACACCCAAAAAATGACCTTACTGCTCCTATTTTTGTACACAAGAGACAGTGTTGGGAGAACTCAGTTTTGGAGGGGCAAATGGAGGCCAAATTCAAAAATTCCACTTGTTCGGGAAATTAGACAGGTAGACCTTTCCAACAAGAACACTTGGAGCATATTTGGACACAGGAAAGGCCTCCAAAATTGGCTGCAAACAGGTGCTACACATAGGGAAATCAGCGCAGCACATTGGGTAAATTTTTCTCAGTTTGACCAAGAATACTTTGTTTTTCGCTTAGCTTTTTGACAATTTGACTTTCCTCCTTAATGTCAAAATTATGATGTAATTTAATGTAAATTGATAGATATTGATGTAATTATGTCAAACGTTCACTCATGAGGTAGATTCATCTATAAAAAAGTAGTTTGCAACTGAATGAATCAGTTCCCTAGTTTCTAGAGGCAAGCTGTTCCACTACCTAATTTGTAGTTCTCAATTTAGAATTAGTTGGAACAGCTCCTAAACTTGTGAGCTCGACCCCTAGAGGCTAGGATGAGTTATGGTTTGTCTATATCTTGTGATTTTTCAGTCATTAACATGGTTGGACTTTTGAGAAAGCTGGGAGCTTCATTGTATTCACATTTCAGCAGTCTTGGCTAAGGAATAGAGACCAGGGTTTGCAGCGCTCTTTGGGATTCATGTAGAATTTTATTTTGGTATAGTGCTTTCCTTTGTAATTTTTATTTCACTTAATCTTTTATGTATTTCATTATCTATCTTGTTTCTTCTTAACTAAAACAAACAAGAATATAGGTAGAATCCATTGAAATTGTAGTGCTCTACCTAGGGTTTGCTTAGTTATTGATGTTTTCAGCTGTTTGAAGAGGATCCCTGAGGTTTTCTTTCCCTCTTTAACTCCTCACCTGTCAAAATCTCTCCATTTCATTCAATTTGAAGTGCCAAATCAGTTTCCTACCTTGCCCCATAGAGATCTCTGCAAAACTGAGCCTCATTCCCCAGACCCAAATCTGCCTTTCCCTCTAAGCCAACAAAAACATCATTAAATTCAATCAAACTATTTTTAACACATACCTAGCCTAAGATCAGTCATCATATTAGTCATCTCAAGCCCTTATTGATTATACTTTGCTGAGATTGATAGGAGAGAGCCCTCTCCCGACCTGGTAGGGCTAGCTACCAGGTTAAGCGTGGTTTGATGTTATCCTAGATCCCGCCTTTCTCAGCCTAAGGTAGATTTAGGCTCTAATAGGATCAACCTCTATAGGTGTGCTGATTTCTTGCATCTTTTCGTGGCTTCCTGAGGTGGAGGCCTCAGGGAAGCTCTTCTTGGCTTCCATAAATGTTTCCTTAGTGCAATTTAGATCAAAGCCAACTTCTTTCTCCAGAGATTTGCGGACACATCACTCTTCTTCAAGCTGTTTGCCTTTATCAACGCCAGTTTTTATTCCATTTCTCAATACAATATTAACATTTTTATCTTCCTCGCGGGGCTCAAAACTCATCATTTGTAAATTCTGTGTAGGCTGTTGAGGCTGCGTTTTCTTCTCTTTAATCTTAGCTATTAACACCGATCATTCTTCTATAGTATGGTCAAATTGTTTGTAGTATTGACATGATGGGTATGTAGGATTTTGGTACTCTCGCGCATAGTGCTCAACTGTCCGCAGTTGTAGCAGATAATCTAATCACGACCTCTACTAGGTCCTCCTCCTCCTCAGTCCCGACCTCGACCCTGATAACCTTTGCGCGCTTTGATTTGGAGGCCAATTTTCTACATGCATATGGTACGTAGGGGTTATTTCCATCATCAACTCATAGCTTCGACAGTGGCACTCATTGTGGCCCACAGATTTGCAAAAATTACAGAACAACTGTTGGGGTGTCTCAACGAACTTCTAAAGTAGATGGAAATTATTCATCGCATGTTGCCCAGTAACTTGACAAATGGCACACCATAGCGCAGCCCCTTGCTCAAACCTGCTGGGCCTTCTATCTTGAGGGGAATTGGCCCCCCTCATGTAATATAATTCGCGTACACGAGACAATGATCTTTATCATGCCCATGGACCTTGCACTTCAAACACCAGGCTTCTGCACACATTTCTAGTTTAATATCCTTGTCTTTTTCAAACTCTATAATTCTAGGTGTAAGCTTGCTAAATGTGAATGGATCTGCTATACCCCTAGGTTCGTGTGCTGAATAGGTGATGCATGTAGCCTCATCGCGATCTCAAAGGCTTCTACCTATGTATCTATCTTTTTGTCGTGATAGATCCATTCTCAAATGGGGTAGAAGTGACGTGATAGACCAGTCATGATGCTGGTGATCTGTGATCTACATGTTAGGCTATCTGATCTGGCACTTCAACCTCTGATCAAAGTCCCAAGGCATCTCCTCAACCTTCATCATGATCTCTCTAAATTCAATCACTAACTATGAGTCATATTCAGGCTTACTAAACTCTTTGTTCAAAGCTGTCTTAGTCTCTTCTAGTGTTGCAAGGGAATTATCATCGCAAGATTTAATATACCAGGTTAGTGCATGATCCTCCAAAGTGGTAACCAACTGTGCCTTCTTTATTTTATCATTGATGATCTATTGCGCTGTCCATACAACATTTGCAACAGACCATAACTCCTTTGGATATTCACTTACTATGCCCTTGAAGATCGACATCTTCATTGTGTTTGCCATGTCAAAGGTGTATGTGGTGGAGGTGGAGGTATGGACGAAGGTGTATGTGGTGGAGGTGGAGGTGAGGGTGGAGTGGGTAGATTATTTGTTCTAGGAATTCCTTGAGTGATTAGCTAAACAACACTTTGCAGTGTAGTCTTCCCCTCCCCTTCATCGTCGCTTGAAGGAGGTCCAATCAATGGATTATACTCTGGTCCTGATCCTTCATGATTTATAAGAATCTTCCACTTTACATAGCTCCAAACATCAAGGTAATGGAATTACCTATTTTTCACATAATAGCATCATAATATAAGTATTCAACAATCTTAAATACATACCTCGTGGTCCCTTGGAGAATCTTCACTCTGCTTCGCTATAGCTAACTAAGGTATCAACTCAAAATTCTGTAACAAATTCTCCCATAATTTGATCGAGCCAATGATCGACAACCCACGTGATCTTGTTTTCAGAGGCTTCTAGTCGTCATACTAATTCTGGAGTCCACACTATAGGACTCTCGAGCTTCCACCTTCCTTGATTGTCTGGAAACTTAGCTAACCACTCGTACAATTCAATTAGAAAGGTGCAAAAGAAGATCTAGTGTATCTCTGTATACAAATATCTATTCAACCACTCTTCCTTTGAACGAAACAGATTCCTATTTTCTTGCGCTCTGAACTCGTGAATCTTTTGGTCCAACCATTTTTCAATTTCTTTCTTGGTTGGGTTCCAATGATGCGACATCGCATATCTCTTTCAAGCAGATCCTAGTCCCGAAAATGGAACCATTTGTTGGCTGAGGGGGTCCCCGTCCAAGTTCAGAGTTAGTTGTGTCAACCAACAAAGCCCTACACTATTGTCCCTTTCAGAAACAACCCACGTAACACAAGCTACAGTCTCACCCGAAGTAGTATGGGGGGATGCAATAACCAAGTTTCTACATCCAGAGACTAGTGTGATGTCTTCCAGTGCTTTAGATTTGCCTCCACGCAGAACGATAGAATTCTTGGGCTCGTTAATGTAATTATGCTAAAACGGCCTTTAGACCGTCAGGAAGGTCCACAATTAGTCCTTGCAGACCTTTAACATTCAATTTATCTACTTACACACATCAGAAAACAATCCTAAGTTGGAGTTCATGCAAATCTACTTAATTTGCCAGAAAACATAAGAGAAATTACCAGAAACTTCACAGAAGTGCCTAATCATTCATTGCATACATTATTAAGTCTCTGCTTCCACAAATCGTGGAGACTTTATATCTTTTACAAAATTTTATACAAAAAATGACTAATTAATTCCACTATGCCCTTGGGGACCCCATCCCAACAGTGACCCCAGAGCTAATCCAAAAGGCTCTACTTTACCCAAGATCCCCTGAAACCTAGGAGTTCACAGAAACTAACATGGTTTACAAATAAACTACCCTCCAACAATTGAACAACAATATTTTTTGCAAATGGTCTTATCCCCTGGCTTATAATCCTTGCCCATTGCTGATAGTTCTCAATAACTATCTTTTCTAAGCCTATACAACCTATATTGTCTGTGATTGCTCACCTTTTTGGAGATGATAATGTCAATATGGCCAAAAATCATACCTAGGGTTTCTCAGGGAGATGATGTGGCTAGGTCATCTATTTGACATACCTGCTTACTTGGTCGAGTCCATAAAATTCCAGTTATGCCATTTTTCCACTACTTCATACTTCATGTATTATTCTCTATTTTTCTATATGTTTGTGTACACTCGTGTGAAGGAGTTTGAATTCCTGGTCCTCATTTTGGTGGCACCAAACAAACATAGGAAGTTTGTTTTTGAGTGGGACACTACTGTTAGGAGGAAACCAGATAGTGATGGCTATTCACAATTCATTTCCTCCTACATATCCATTACCTATAAAATTATTCATAATGTGTCCCCTCAAAGAATTCTCTTTCAGCAAAAAGAAATCCTTCAATTAAGCAAGGACACCAAGGTGGGATACTGTTACCTATTTGAGGATTACACAAAGATTCGAGTCTATGGGTGCGAGCTTCCTGCATATCGATTTCCTGTATTAATACATATCAGGATATTTTCCCTTGAGTTTATTAGACAAATTCTTAATGTGGACCAGGTCCACTTTGTCCCTGCTAAAATAGAATATATGTTCAAGTTGGGAAAACCTATAGGGCCTTTTATTTTTAACTCCAGATAGGCCTTCTTGGAAACTGAGGAATTACAAAAGCAAATGAATTTTGACTTGGGAGATGTTTGGCATTATGATCCTCATTGGGTCATTGCAAAGAAAAGAGAAAGTGTAAAATCTTCAACTTATGAGCATGAAGATAGGCCTGAGCTTGAATGGAAAGCTAACTTAAATTCATGGCTTATTAATGCAGAGATGGAGGTCAATACTCTTGCAAAAAAGGACAAGGGGTAGAAAAGGACCATTAATGAGACATGATATGTAGAAATGGAAGATGTACAAATGACCAAAAATCCAGGATTGAAGAGATAGAAGAAGAAGAAATTGAGACTTGGTTGGTGGAGAAAAAACTAGACCAACAAGTCTTCCAGGTGACTTTGGAGGACCCATTACAAGTTGCTACCTTATCATCCTTATAGGTAGCCATTATGAGTTCAACAGGAAGTACAACCAAAACTGAACCTAGATGACCTACTGGAAAGGCCATTGAAGAAAGGAACAAGAAAATAAGGGAGGATATGAAACAACAAATGGCTTCCCATTTAGTGCCATGCTAGACTAGACTTCTAGCTGCTATGGATTTGGAGAGAAATCAAATGAAGTTCTCATTCCATCACCCATTAGCATAGTCACTACCATCGGGCTCCTAGTTCAAGGCCTTGGATGTCTCCTTAGACATGGAAAATTTCCCTAAGTTTGATAAGATCAAATTCCATAGGCAAGTGGGAGAGATGATTTACTATTGGGACAGGCTCCCCTGCGATCAATTTTGGGGCAAAAGCCCAGGTTTTTGTTATGTAAAGTGTAAAGTCTCCGCAAAGTTATGGGCATGGAGCATGCAGATAGTAAGTGTCATAAATGGATTTTCCCTTCTTTTATGTAAGTTGTGTCGGCTTGTATAAACCTACCGATGGTCCTTGGACCATGGGATTGTATAAAAATGAGAGTCTTAGAGAGTCTAAGGCAATTTTATAGTTGATGATGATGAATATAATGAGTCATTAGAAGTGAAGAGCAAAGATTCTTAGAGTAGAAGAGAGGCTCTGCAGCTATGTGTGTGGAGGCCTAGAGTAGAGTCCGCATTTGAGTGCGCAAACCCCTGTAGTTGAGTGCACAGGGTAGTCTTGAGTTTGTAAGTAAATCAGAAGTATCAATAAAGAGATTATTCTGGAAATATCTGTGTTTTGTTCATTTAATTTTGCTATGAATGACTGTATTTATGTTATGATGAATTATGGGTTTATGATTTAATACTGTTTTGATGCATGATTCTGCATGGTTTACATTATTAGATGAACGCAAGTACTAATATCATATTACACAAAGAATATCTTAATACCTGTTAAGGATATCAGATAGTTATGCTAATTCAGGTAAATACAAAACTAAGAGTTATTACAGAGGCACGTACTAAGTGGTTGATTCACCTATTTAGGGTCCGTGAAAGATAGTCGTAGACCTTTGCGAAGGTCCAAAGGTTGGTAAGAGGAATTTATATCGATAAGCCTTAAGGGATTATCGATATGTGCAAAGGTAGATTAGGGATATAAAACAACATCACACTCATCTTTGGGTCTATAAAATTGGTTCCAGCATCCCCCCATACTACTTCGGGTGAGACTTCAGTCCACTCTCCATGGATTGATTCCGAAAGGGCTAGTAGTGTAGGGATTTGTTTGGAAAACTTAACTCTGAACCTGGGTCAGGACCTACTAAGCCAACAAATGGTTCTGTTGCCGAGACCAGGATATGCATAAGGAGATGTGTGATGTCACATCATTGGAATCCAACTAAGAAGGAAATTGAAGATTGTTTGGATAGAAATATCCATGAATTCATGGTGCAAGAAAACATAAATCCATGATTGATGAAAGAATAGTGGTTGGAAATGTATCTATACATAGAGATACACAAAATTTTCTTCTGTTCCTTCCCAGTTGAATTATACGAGTGGATCCTAAACTAGAAGACAGACAGGGAAGGTGGAGGCTTGACGGTCCAATAGTGTGGACCCCGGAGTTAGTGTGAATATTGGAAGCCTCTGAAGATAAGGTCACACACACTGTTGATCCCTAGCTTGATCGTGTCATTGGAGGATTTGTGATAGAATTCACGGTCGATACCCCTATCAGTTATAGTGAAGCAAAGTGATGCTTCTTCAAGGGACCACGAGGTAGGTATTTAAGATCTTTGAGTTCTTGGATTAAAATACTCTTATGTGAAAAGTAGGTTATACAATTACCTTGATTTTTGGAGCTACGTGAAGTGGAAAGTTATTCAGGGGCAGAAGGAGAATAGGTCCTGAATATAGCCCACTGATTGAGCCTCTTTTGAGTGATGATGAAGAAGCAACATAGCATTGTCCAGTTAATAAGGCAAGGGTTACCGCCAATACCCCATCCACCCACACCACCTCCATCCTCACCTCCACTACATACACCTTTGCCCACACCACCACCATCTCCACCACTGTTCAATATGGTGAATAGGGTGAAGTTTCCAATTTTGAAGGGCTTAGGAAATGAGGACCCGAACCAGTTTTGGTTCATTGCTAAGGCTGTATGGCAAGCTCAAAACATTACCAATGATCATATGAAGAAAGAAATGTTGGTTACTGCTTTACAGGAGTGCACACTAATGTGGTACATTAAGTACTGGACTGATAACTCGACGACTATATTGGCGGATATTCAGATTGCGCTGAATAAGGAATTTAGTAGACCCAAGTCTGAAGCACAATCGATCGTGGGATTCAAGGAAATCATGACGAAGCTGGGCGAGAAACCCTGGGAGCTGGATTAGAGATTAAAATGTAAGATCCATGAAGCTAACATGAATCTTATGGATGAAGCACCATGAATGGTTTGTAGCTTCACTCTTGCCTCATCTAAGGGTTACTTTATCACAACAGAAGATTGGGACCTAGACAAAATCCCTAGAGATTATGATGAGATTACATGAGACACCGATTCAAGATGTTTCTTTGGGAGTTCAGTAGATTCATGTAGAGTTTCAGAACCTTTGCCTAGAATTCCAAAGTCTGAAGAAAGATAGAGCGTCTCGACCAGAAGTGCACAAATAAGTTTGGTGTTTCAAATATAAGAGTCAGGGGCATGATAAAGATCATTGCCTTGTCTTTGTGAACTATGTTGCAGGAGGAGGGATGATGCCTCTGACAACGTGTTGGGAGCGAGATCCCCAAGGAAATTTTTGGGGCTTAAAGCCGAGATTTTGGCTAAAAATTGTAAATCCGATGTAAAGACTTTGCATTTTTTGGGCGCAGAGTTTGAAGTTGTAAATGAGTCATAGGGTTTTTCGCCCTCAATTTTGTAATGTAATGTTGGCTTTAGAGATCTACCCATGGTCCACAGACCATGGGGTTGTATAAATAGAGCGAGGATCTAAGCAGTTGAGAAATATAATTAAAGTAATGATCATGGAATAGAAAAATAGTAGAAGATCTAAGTGTAAAGTCGAGTCATTTGGTCATATAGTAGGAGAAGGCTCTACAGCTGAGTGTGGAGGTCTAGTAGTCTGCAGCTGAATGCACGGACCCCTGTAGCTAAGTGCACAGGGCGAGTTGAGTCTATAACCAGTGGAGCATTAATAAAGATAAGTTTTCGTATCAATTCTATGTAATTATTTCCTGTTTTCTGCATTGAATATATTGGCTATAAATTGCATTTCTGTTATTTATATGATGCGCGAACATACATAACTATATAGATTGAGTGGAGGTGAGATAAAGTATCTGTTTATGTGAAGTTAACTAACCTTTGTAAGAATATAAGTAAGATACGAGATATAACTTGGGGGAATAGCGTAGATCACTGCCTTAGTAGCATGAAATCATCTCAACCCTGGTTAGGGCTGTGTGAAAGACGATCATAATAGATTGCAAGGGTCTCGCAGGTTAGAACAGTGCACGAAGTGACCTGTATGAAGGTAGGCATAGTTTGACTAAATCGACACATCCAACATCTCAAGGGTACATAAACTTGGTTCTAGCGTCCCCCCATACTCCTTCCGATGAGACTTCAGTTTGTGCTCCGTGGGCTAATGCCGAAAGGGTCAATAGTGTAGGGATTTTTTTGGCTAAATAACTCCGAACCTGGGTCAGGCCCCATCAAGCCAACAAATGGTTCCGTTGCCGAAACTAGAATCTACATAGAGATGTTGATGTCATATCATTGGAATCCAACTAAGAAGGAAATTGAAGGTTGGTTGGATAGGAGAATTGACAAGTTTGCAGTGCAAGAGGATAGGAATCTGCGATTGAAAAAAGAAAAGTTGTTAGACTGCTACCTGTACACAAAGATCCATGAAATCTTCTTCGCATCTTTCCCTATTGAGCTGTACGAGTGGATCACGAAGCTAGCAGATAGCTAAGGAAGGTGGAAGCTTTATGGTCTTATTGTGTGGACCTCAAAGTTGGTGCACAAATTGGAAGCATTAGAGGATAATATCGCACGCACTGTTGATCACTCGATCGATTAGATTATAGGAGGATTCGTTACTGAGTTCGTGGTAGACACTTCAGTCAACTATAGTGAGGTAGACCGATGCTTTCTCAAAGGACTGCGAGATAAGTATGTAAAGTCTTTCAATACTTGGATTAAAATTCTATTGTATGAAGAGTGGATTATGTAGTTACATTGATGTTCGGGGCTACGCGAAGTGGAAAAACTTACAAAAACGAACGGAGTAAGGGACCAGAGAATATCCCCTTGATTTCACCTCCATGAGGGGGTGACGAAGAGCTCGCGAAGTTCTCTCCACGAAGTGCGATCCATTTGATAAGAGAAATAATTCTGTGAATACCACCCCCACCCACACTGCCACCAGCTTCATCACCTTCACCTCGCTCTTCACCCATACCACCTCCACCACCACCACGAGTCAATATGGCAAGCACAATAAAGTTGCATGTCTTCAAGGTTTTAGGAAATGAAGATCCAGACCAATTTTGGTTTGTGGTAAGAGCCGTATGGGAAGCGCAGGGAGTTACAGATGACAATATACAGAAAACGACACTGGTTAGCGCTCTGCAGGATCACACACTGACCTGGTACATTAAGCACTCAAATGATAATCCAAATGTGGGAATTGCGGATATTGAAGCAACGGTAAACAAAGAATTTAACAGGCCGAAGTCTGAAGCATAGTCGATCATTGGATTCAAATATATCAGGATGCTACCAGGCGAGAATCTTTGGGAGCTGGACCAAAGGCTGAAGTGTATGATTTGCAAGGCTAACATGAATATGACGGATGGACAATACCACGAATGGTTTGTAGTGTCACTAATGCCACATTTGAGGAGTGCGCTATCACAGTAGAAGATAACGACTCAGGCAGAGGCCTTAGATATTATGATGAAGCTACATGAAACCCCAATGTAGGATCCCAACTTAGGAGTTCAATAGATCCACGTGCAATTGAAAAACTTATTCCTTGAGATGCAGGGTCTGAAACAGAACAAGACAGCTCGACCAAAAGTGTCTGAAGAGGTGTAGTGCATAAAATGTAAGGGTCAGGGTCATGATAAGGACCACTACCCGGTGTTCGCAAATTACCTCTTGGGAGAAGGACTGATGCAGTTAAGACCAGAAGCACAAGCAACACCTAGTGCGATGCCTACTTGTGGTGAGCGATTTGTCAAATAGGTGGAAAGCATGCTACGGACAACTGCCATTTGTTACAGAAGTACACACAAAATTCACAACAATTTTTTTGTAACTTTTGTAGGTCAGTGGGACATGATGAGCGCACTTTTAGAAGCTATGAGTTGATGATGGATAGAAATCCTACCTACAAAGCTCAGGACCCTAGACCAAAATGCAAGAGTGGTGCGAATAGGATTCCAAGGGTGCGAACGAGGCCGAGGTGGAGGAGGACCTGGAAGAGGTCACAGATAGTTGATTTGATACAATTGCGGAGGGCCAAGACATTATGCCCACAATTGTACGAACCCAAGGTGTCCATCATGTTTGTACTGTACCTTGTTTGATCATGAGATGGAATATTGTCCTACAGTGATAGCTAGGATTCATGACAAAGGAGCGCTACTGCTTGCCCCGACTCAGAACCTATAGATGATTAGGATTAAGCTGTGCGAGGAAGATCCAAATGTGAACATTATGCTCCGAAGTGGAATCATGATGGGAGATGACAAAGGAAAACAACCAGAAGATAGTTCTTGGTTTCGTAAATCTATGACAAAAGAAGCAGAGTTTTATTTGGAGCGTGCTCAGGAAACCTTCATGGACGCTAAGAAGAGCTTCATTGATGCCTCCGCTTCAGGAAGCAAAGATAGAACGCAGCCGGAGATGGGCCCATCTATGCTTATGATGTTCTTGGAAACATGCATAAAGTTACAACACAACAATAAGACTGTAAAAGGATTACAGGAACTCATTAATAGATGCACTGGGATTGCGCCAGGAGAACTGCTTGTAGTCCAAAAGATTGGAAAGCATAAGAAAAGAATGGGAAGAGAAATGAGGCTAACCACGCAGATTGGAGAATATGAGATGGACCAAGTAATTCTAGATTTAGAATCAGATGTGAATGTTCTGCAGAAACAAACATGGGAGAAAATGGGGAGACCTACGCTATAGTGGTCTCCTATTCAGCTGCAAATGGCGAACCAACAGAAAATAATACCCATGGGGTGATTGCAGGGAATCACCGTGGATGTTGAGGGAGTAAGCATGCTAGTAGACATTGAAGTAATAGAGATCATTGATGATAGCAATCCCTACCCCATGCTCTTAGGAATTGATTGGGCCACTGACATGAATAGGGTGATTAATCTGAAGAAGCGCAAGATAATTTTTGAGAAAAAGTCTCTACGCATAGTTATACCCTTGGACCCTGCTGAAGGATCGCGCTATATAGAGCTGGTGTGCAATTATGGAAGTGATGATGACTTGGATTGCATCTAAAATATAACTACGCGAGAGAAAGATTGGGTAAATCCCACTACATATGGGTGGATTTCATGGGAGCGCGAAAGCTCATGTACGTCAGATTCTAATGAGGAGATAGAGCGATGACAGAACTGGTTACACGAGGTAACCACACTTAATTGTAATATGATGGCAAGGTCATTGCACTGTGTATTGACATAAGTGAGAGATCTACATACTTATGATGGTTTAAGTGAGGTAGATGCCTTCTTGGACAAATTTGAAAGGGAAGTGCCGGAAAAGGAATGCTTCCAAGCCTTGAACTTGGTACTATGCACTACGCTCAGGAGGTGGTGTGGTACACACAAAGGAAGCTTTGACGACTGGCGTGAATGTAGAAGAATGATGCGCACGCAATTTGGGAAGCCTAGAGTGTGATTGATAGATAAACACAATGGGGAGGATGATCCATGCACACATCTGGCTAAGTGGATGTAGGCCTACGGGGAAAAGCCACAACCTAAGTGGGTGCACCTGTTCTGTCACACCTTGGATGTTATACCAATGAACTGGTATATAGAAACAGAGCTCCGCCATGGGACAAGTGAATGGGATGTTCTGTGCAAAGGGTTCATGATGACCTTCAATTTTGAGGATGGGTGGGATAGTATTGATGAAGCACTACAAGAAGTAAAAGCAACCATCTTTAGGATGCCACAGGAGCCGACAAATTTGATTCAGCCTGAATGGGTTGCTCGGTTAAGTTGCATGTTGGAGTATTATAATGTAACTGCTGATGAAGAGGATGAAGATTAGCAGAAAGTTAATATTACTAAGACAGAAGGCTAACGCGAGGTTCAAGGACCCCAAATCGAGAATCCTGACATCACCTCGCCAATAAAGACTAAGTAGGTGAATAGTAGTACAGAGGCGGAACCTAAATTCACGAAGATTGGAGACTACTGGGACGACATGACGGTGAACAAGGTTGCTAAACTACTCCGTCAAAACCAGGACTTATTCCTGACCAAGTTTACAGACTTAAAGGGAATAATAAGAGATTTAGGGGTAATGAAGGTCACGTTAAAACTTGACGCGAAGCCAGTCAAGCAGAGACCGTATCACTTAAATTCGAAATACAAGGAGAAAGTCCACGTAGAATTAGACAAGATGCTCATAGCAAGCATCATTGAGCATGTGGAGGAATTTGATTGGGTAAGTCTGATGGTGGTACAAGAGAAGAAGCAGAAGGACAGAATAAGAATATGCGTGGATCTTAGAAATTTGAATGATGCATGTGTACATGATCCATTCCCAACTCCATTCACAGATGAGGTGTTGGACAACGTAGGCGGTTAGGAAGCATATTCTTTTAGTGACAGGTTCTCAGGATACCACCAGATCAAAATCGTGTGAGAGGATAGGAGCAGGACAACCTTCATGACTGAGTGGGGTTGCTTTCAATAGACTGTCATGCCGTTTGGACTAAAGAATGCGCCGACCCTTTTTTCACGCATAGTTGTTGTGGCATTTAGGGAATATATTCACAAGTTCTTAGAGGTCTATTTTGATGACTGGATTGTATTTGTGTTAGTTAGGTGCCATGTAGCGAACCTGTGCTTGATGCTGGATATATGCTGAAGATACCAAATTGCACTCAACCTCAAGAAATGTATGTTCCTCATTCTTTTTGGGAACTTGTTGGGGCATGTGGTTTGTAAACAACGGCTGATGGTATACCCCATGAAAATCGCAGTGATTTTGAATTTGGAAGCACCACTCAGTGTGAAACAACTACACGCTACCTTGGGACATACTGGATACTACAGAATTTTTTTCAAAAGTTACGCCCAGATCATCGCGCTGATGGAAAAACCGTTGAAGAAGGATGTCACGTTTTGCTAGGATGATGACTATAAGAAAACCCTGGATATATTGAAGGAGAAGATGGTTACTATGTCGATTCTTATCTTCTCGAACTGGAAAAAATAATTTCATGTTCATGTTGACGTGTCATGTATAGCACTGGGGGAAGTACTCACACAAGTTAGTAGAGAGGGCTTGGATCACCCTATCGCGTTCGTGACTCACAAATTATCTAAAGTAGAGAAGAACTATTTCACCACTGAACACATGGGACTGGCTATGGTGTATGCACTCCAGAAATATCATCACTACTTTCTAGGGGGACACTTCAAGATGTATATAGATCATTCCACGCTGAAATACTTGGTCAATAAGCCTGTGTTGGGGGGGGCACATATGCAGGTGGATTTTATTGTTCCAAGAATATGATTTTGAAGCTATTGTGAAGCCTGGACGACTGAATGTGGGACCTGATCACTTGTTGCGCATTACGATAGGGGAGGAACCTACTAGTTTTGAGAAAGGACTACCGGACGTGCAACTTTTTGTTGTGCGCATAGCGGATGGAAATTTTGAAGATATAATTCACTTTCTAACAACTGGAACTGTGCCGAAAGGTTACTCTGTCCAGTAGAAGAAGGAACTAGTGGTGCGTGTGATATATTTTTTTGTCATTGTGGGGCATCTATACAAGATGGGGAATGATGAGATGCTGCAGAGGTATGTCATGAGATAAAACGAAGTAGCATCCTCATGGACACTCATGGGGGCCCCACGGGAGCTCATTATACATGAAGAGAAACTATGCAAAAGATTCTCTGTGCAGGCTTGTGGTGGCCAACCCTTCATCAACATTCAAAATCACATTGCAAGGCATGCGATGTATGCTAAAGAATGGGAAAGCCATCGCGAAGGGAAGAGATGCCTTTGAATCCACAAACGAAATTACATCCCTTCGAGAAGTGGGCGATCGAATTTGTAGGACCTATCAAACCTCAAGGAAAGACAAGCGTGAGATATACTATCACCATGACAGAGTACCTGACTCGTTGGGCAGAACCGCAGTCGGTAAAGGATTGCACAACTGTGACGACTGCGACGTTTTTGTTTGAACATGTATTGACGCGATTCATTTTTCCAAATACCTTGATGAGCGATTGTGGTACACATTTCTTGAATGATATGATCAGCGCGCTGATGGAAGAGTTTCAGGTGTATCATTAGAAAAAACACCATATCGCCCATAGGCTAACGGGACCGTAAAAGCATTGAACAAAGTATTGGAGATCGCATTGATGAAAGTATGCAATGCACAACGAAGTGATTGGGACCTGCACGTACCCACAATATTTTGGGCTTATAGGACGACATGCATAACGGTCCATGGAGTTGTGGAGGAGAGGCTTGCACAGTTGGAGGAGCTCGAAGAAGAATAGTTTTTGGCTGGATTCCACCAACAAGTACAAAAGCAACGCGAAAAGGCTTGGCACGATTGACATATTAAGTTGCGCACCTTCAAGGTGAATAATTTGGTGTTGTTATATGATAGTAAGTTTGATAAATTCCCGGGGAAGCTCCAAATACATTGGATGGGACCGTATGTTATTAAGGAGATCACAGATGGTGGCATGGTGCAATTGGTGAAATTAAATGGCAAACTCTTCCCAGGAAAAGTAAATGGTAGTCGTTTAAAGCCATACGTAGGCGGCCCGACCATCTGACTAGCCGAGGGAAGCACAGTCTTAGCTCTCCAGGTAGCTGAAAGGAGGCACGTGACTATAAACTACTCTGCTCGAGAGCTGCATGATGTCAGGACCACACACAGTAGCGAGGTGTCACGGGGTCTGCAACAGCGCGAGGGTAGCTACGCTGCCACGCGGGATGGCTGGAAAGTGACTGTTACAGTCACTATTCATGATGTGATGCTTGGTTTGAGACCAAATGGAGTGGGCGGTAGAAAATTAAGGTGAACTTTATGGGCTAGATTTGGGAAAATATGATGCTAAGGGAGCATTAATGGACCGAAAATGGGGGGAATAGTCGAATTCAAATTTAAAAAGTAGTATAAGTTACAAAGGGTTGCCCAACAAACAACACTTGGCCATTTGAGAATTGAGATATTGCACGCTTAGAGATTCATGAACCCTGATTTGTTCGATCTTTTGAAATCGAAGGCACTGTTTGAACACTTACCTAAGCGGTTGAGAGAATTGTGTAACAACAGTATGGCCATGCCAGAGGAAGCCATGGATATTGGAGAGATGACCACTGAGGAGATTGCATAGGCCATAACAGTAGGAGAAGCCCCAAAAAGTGGGATAATCGCAAAAATCCCTAAATCACTGCGCACACTGAGACCCAAGAAAGATAAGAAGCCTATGGTACCAGTGCGCATGTCACCCAGGTGTTATCACTCACATTTTCCTTGAAGTTGCTGGAAGAAGGAAAGGGGTTCGAGGTAACCACAAAGAAACTTTTAAGTATAGAATCTAGCCAGTCTATACTCAAAGAGGGCTCTCTCTTTATAATTTAGCTTTGTTTTATGAGATATTAGGCTAGTTATGAAAGCTTGGAGGGGTTTGATTTTGTTTGGTGGTGGAATTCAGGAGCAGATGGATAGAACAATATATTTCAGGCCATTGGGCTATGGAGTCAACTGAAGATGGCTTAACTGGATCAGGTTGATTCAACAAAGGAGGGCTTCACAGGGCAAGATAACTAAACAAGATACAAATGGTAGCTAGAAAGGATGAAATGGTCTTGAAAAGGAGGAAGGGAAATTAAGAATCCTTCAACGAAGTTCAAGAAGAGGGACAGTGGTTGATAATTAACAAAAAGCAATTAAGAATTTCTTGTTAAACGACCAGAATGATAAACTCAGAAGTAGGGATCAATTAAAAATTCCCTACCTATGATAGCTTGGAGAAAACATTGAGAATATAAATGATTTTAAAGATAGAATGCAGTAAAGCACTTTCTGAAATATACTTTCTCGTTTATTATTCAGATATGAAACACATGTGAAATATTTAAACTAGAAAACTGTAAAAACATAAGATATAGACTACTTATTTGTCTCTTGTTTGACACATGAATCCTGTAAAAGTCCTTTGCTTTATTACTTTGTCCAACCAACCGTACAATAGTTGTTCAACAACACTTCTATTCCAAAATAAGGTGTCTACAAAAATGTCTAAGAATCCACCCTCAGTACTTCGAATGAGGAAGTACTTATACAAAATTTACAATAAAATATCTCCTAACTGAGAGAGATATATTCTAGGAAAGCTAAATATATTTTACATGAATATAGAGACACATGGTCTCGAAAATAGAAACTGAAAGTGAACTGCTAGGTTACTGCCCTTGTTTTTGTTGAAGGAGCTGGAGGCAGGTCTTATGATTGTGCATCTTGCTGTCTTGCTCATAATTCTATGTTGGCTGATTATTTTCATCTTTTCACTGATACTCTTTTACCTGTGGCTGATACTATTAACCTGCTTTACCATCCTTCACCTTCTCTTACTAAAATTGACTATGGTAAATACTTCAATTTATTTTTTTCCAAGGTAAATCATAAAATGTCTGTCATATTTGTCCACCAATCATACCTTGTTATCCCAATCCTTGTTAGCTTTATGTAAATGTCATTAGTCTCTATGTATTTTACAAAATTTGGCTGTACGGGAAACAAGTGTTTCAATTTTTTCTCAACATAAAAGAGGTTCTCCAGACTATCATAGAGAAATCTTCCTATGGGTAATGCTTCAAGTGCAGATGAGCTGGCTTGGTTATTTGCATATTGATCCAATTTGTCGATATAATCCTCATGCTTCATTAACTTATCATTGATTACGAAAGTACTTGGAAGTCCTTTACTCTGTAAGATGCCAAAATTTTCCATAAATTAATCTGTCTTCTTGCATGTTTCGACATTTTCTTTCTAGGTTTTGCATTAGAGACCTTTCAGTTAAGACTTTCTTGATTTCTAGGATGGTTCCCGTTCTATTCTCAATATTCAACTGTTCCAATTGATGCCTGTTTCTGCTGTTTAGAAAGTTTATTAGCCTGATAGCTTCTTCAGGTTTCCCTCTTAGCTCTTCCTTGGTTTTTTGAATCTCTTGAAGAGCAGCTTTGACTAAATCAATTTGTTCAAAAATAATTTTATTGATGACCAAACATCATTGATTGATTGAGTGATATTGGTCCATAATATTTTCTTGATATGTGTTAAAGGCTTTTCAAATGTGAGATCCTTTTCCAGTGTTTTTACCTGTTGAGCTAAACCTTTGTTTTTCCTCACTTCTTCAACAAAATTAATTTTTGAGACATCATACTTTTGTTCCAAGGTAACGAATTTTTCCTTTACCTTCTGTAATTCAGAAACCTAGAGTTTCATTTCCTCCATAGACTTGATTAATTCTTCTGTGCTTTGACTGGAAGTTCCTACCTATGCTATACCTGTACCTATTTCTATAATAGTTTTAGTTGTGGCCAAAGGGACATTTGGTGCTAGAGCAGTTCTCAATGTTGAAGGGACTACTGTAGAAACCACTGGTACTACATTTTTAGGTTGAGAGGTCAACTCACTCTGCCTGCTTTGTAGTGTTTTTTCTAATTCCTACGTTGTCTCCCTTAATTGCTCATTTAGCTTGAGGACTAAGTCCATAAGCTCTTCTTCATTCTTCTTTTCAATTACTTCAACAGTTTGTGGATGCATAAGGGGTGGCAATTTCAACTGCTTTCTCAGGGCAGCTATATCTTCATTTTTCTCTTTTATTAGGGCCTCTGCAGCTTTGACATGCTTTGGGTTATGACCCAATCTAATAATCAAATACTCCAATGATTTGATTCTATTGTCTTTTGCTTGTGAGGAGACTCTTTCTAACTGTAATTGAGTAGTGGTATTGTTCAGTGAATTTTCCAATCTGTGTGCCATCATGGCCTTTCTTGTCAATGTTGAATAAACCATTTCTCCTGTCTGCTTATGCAATTCTATTTGATCTATGGGGTGAATATCTTTGGCCAAGACCTCAAAATCAGTTTTGAGGTAGTATCAAGTGATTTTGGCTGCTGTACTTTAGGATTTAAAAAGCTCATCTGCATTTTGCCTTCCTTGATGTCATAAGATGACATCAACCTAGTTTGATTGCTAGTAGCCATATTTAAGTATTGTGTGTAAGCTTGGGCCTTTAGCTGTTCATTTTTGGCCTTTATCTCCTTGAATTTTTCTTTAATGTCTAAGGGCTTGTTAGGTGAAGATTTGAAGGATGAAATTTCAGTACTTTGCTGTCTTTCTAGCTCCTCTCTTTGTGAGCTAGAAGGTGTCCCACCTACTGAGAAAGTATGTAGACTGTCTCCACCTTCTTTTCTCTAACTCCATGTTGTTTCTTCAACAAATTCTTCTTTTGAATGTGGATTTAGCCTGTGCCTCTTAGCACTAGGCTGGTCTGAAGGACCACTGGCAGGGGTAGCTACTTCCCTGTCTCTTTTAAAGATTTTTTGCTCATTCAAAGGAGTTTGCAAAACTAGGGGGTATCCCATATTAACCTGAGATGGATGGAACTATGGTGTAGCTTGTTCTTGAGGGATTTCAGGCTGCTTAGACATGTCTGATTGTCCTGATGCTGGAGTACTGGTTCCCTATTCTTTTACCTGTGGTGGTTCTGCAACGGGTGCACTAGTTTCCTATGAGTGCCTTTGAGAAGTATCTACTGTAGAGGCACTAGTTCCTGGTGTTGGCTTCTGAGAAGTCCCAATTGGTACCTGTTCAAAAGAGTCCAGGTCAAGTCTCTTTTCTAGGTCTTTCATCACATTATCTACATTGACCTAATCACTATCCATCTCAACTAAAGTTCCTTCCCTCCATTCATCCATATTTGCATATTGCTCTATTTTAGGGATTCTCTGATGAAAATATGGTGATAACTTATTTTTCATTCTCTTATCACAAATGAAATTGTATGGGTCATATCTCCAACCAAAACTTTTATTTAATCTCATGTGTTCTAGAATTTCTTTTGCTGCTTTGCCTGCTTCTCTATTATTGCAGACAAATGGCCCTAGGTGATCCTTAATTCTCAACTGTGCTTTCTTTTTGGCATTGGTAAAGTGAATCTGATCTGAGTTTATCATTTGTCTATAATACTCCAATGCAAACAACCTCATAGGAACATATTTTGGTAGTTTGAATGGAGGAAGCTCACAACCATATATCTTGATCTTTGTGTGATTCTGGTACAAGTACTAGTCACCTACCTTGTACTGTTTAGATAGCTGAAGGATTCTTTTGATTTCATCACTAATCTTATGAGGAGGGCTTCTTGCCAGCATGGTGGTCACTGGGTGGACAAACTAGTCAATGAAATCATTATATGAATAGGGATAATCAAATGAATAGTGGAAGATAGAAGTCCAAAAAATGACTGATCTAGGATTACCCTTTGTATCAAGTTTATTTACAGAAAATAGGAACTTGTCAGACTGATAGTAAAGGAAAGGGTGATATATGAATGTGGAATACTTGAAAACTTTTTTATGTTCCAGCCTTATGAACTGGTCATGGATTTTCTCAGTGATGAATGCAACATAGTTGTACTTGACAGTAGGAGGCTGACCAGGGGTAAAGATGGACATCAAAACTAGGGTCAATTCATCCAAATACTCACTAGTATTGAATCCCATGACTACAACTATCATATCAACTATAGTGTTGCCTATCTTTGTAAAAAAAATAACAAATAAGGAGGGGGATTTTTGGGTTGATGCCGCTTATCTATGAAAGTCCGGCAAAGGTGACTGAGTTCACACTGGGAAAATTTGGATGATTTTTCTAGCAAATCCCAAGGGAAATGGGGGTGAGGGCTACGGGGGTTTCCATTCTGGTTCTTGTGGATTCAGATAAGAAACTGGGTTTTTCTGTGAAATTGGTGCAACAAAGGGCCTTGGGAAACTTAAATTGTGAATGCAGCGACTAAATTTTGGTAAAATTTGGGTTTTTTCCAATTAATTGCAGAAAAAGCAAGTATTTACAAGGTTCTTGGATGGAAACTGGTAAATACATTTTTTTTAGTGATGGGCAATGGAGTACAGGTTCACTGGGTATGAATGGTGGACTTGGAGCGGCGTTGACTACAAGTTTGAGGGTGGTTGACAGTTGGGTACACGAGCTGGTCGAATTTCAACGTTCAGGTTGTTGAATGCATGCGTTTTTCAGAAATAAGGACGAAAACTGATTAACTTTGTTTTTTTGTTTTTTAATACAAAGTCAACTTTTGGCGGGTTTGGGATTTGGACAGATGGCATCAGCAAAAAAACAATTTGATGTTTTCTCAGTAGCAGGAGGCGGTAAGCGGTTTTCATCGCACCGCTCATGGAGGAGAGGCGTTATTTTGGCGCGACCACGCGATTCCATATAATGAGTGACACGTAGCAAGGTCACTGTTCAGAAAATCGCTTGCCATTGCGCACTAAAGTTTGGTCACAGAGGGCCATTTGATATGCGCGACAACCGTCGGATCAGAGGGATCCGATCGGACGGCTATCAGGGAGGTGAGGTGGTAGAAGGTTAATGGAGGGTGGGGCCAACATTATAAAAGTTTTTTAATTACATCCCAGGCGATGTGATTGGTCGAAGAAGTAATTAATTAACGTGGGGGTTAATTAATCCTTTTATTTAACATGGCAGGGATCGGGCTCTTAATTAACTACAGATTAGTTAATTAATCCCGTTTATAGAATGTCTTATGGTTATATTTAATCGAGGGGTAGGATATATAAGAATTTGGGGTTTTTGTGTATTTATAATAATACGGGAATGGGTAATGTTTATATAGGGAAATTGTATAATAATAACAATAGTGGTTAATATGACTTTATGAAATGTGCGCTAAGTACATGTTTCCGAAAACTTTTCATCATATAACATTACTTAGGCTAAAAATATGTGAGAGTTTCATGTAGAATGTTTTTATTTTTCCTAAGTAAAATAGGATTTTACTTAGGAAAAGATTTATTAGGGAAATGAATGACTTATGAAGGGGTTAGTTATTGGTGAAGGGGTTTAAGTACTTATGCATTATAAATCATTGAGCTGAGGGTCCAGTCCCTCCAAAAGTCAGAGAAATGCTCTAAGCCCCTCAAACTTGATAGATACCTTGGCACTTAGGGGAAATTAGTGAAAATTTAGGGGAAATGAGTAGGGAAGTTAATCATTTCTAACTTTGATTGCTTGATGTTCCTTCCATGTGATACATGCCTTTGCTTTGTAATGAAAGTGAAAGATTTACACATTTAGACTTATCATTCACCGCATATTATTCTGCAACCATCACCTACTTACCCTACCTACTTTAACCTAGCATTTTCACTTCTTTATAAGGGTGCACTTAGACTGGTAAACCCTTATCAAACTTTCTTTTCTTTTACATGGTGATGCCTATCTAAGTCTACACTTATTACATCCAAGGGCTCAGATTACACTGTTGAGCTCCTTTTATTTACTCTACTTATCTACTTATCTACCAGTATTACTCTATTTGGTCAGAACTTTATTCTCTACTTCTAAAACATGAAATTGAAAATATGAACTAGTCAAGCTTAAACTATTTGACTATTTATGAATTGTGGCATAGGTGACAAGCTGCACACAATTGTTTATTATACAAAAGTAAAAAAATTAGTGACATTTAGACTTACACACTTTCCTGGTATTTTCTTTTTGTTGGGGTTCATTTTCTTTCATTTTTTGACCTCTTTTATTCTTTTTATCCTTTGATTTTTCTTTTAGGGTATACCCTCTTTACATTTTTAAAATTTTTGATTTTTTACAAATATGGAAAACCTTTGCAACAAGTAAAGGTATGAACATATTACAAAGCTAAATCAAGTCAATCATGATATATGACACCTATTGGTATAGGGGCATAACAGTGGCTCCACTTGGGGATGGCTTTCCCTGGTGGATAGTAAAAAACAGTAGATCAGTGGCCTCTTAATGACTTTGACTGTGCTCTGTAATCTTCTTTTCCTTGCTGCTTTATTGTATGTATGGTAGTGATACTTCTGAAGCTTAGGGCCTTCTCTTCAGGCTTCAACTCCAAAATCTTACTGTCCAATCAACACTATGACATTACAAAGGATATAATATATACAGTGAAGAACATGGTAGAATTAGTAAGTAGGATCAAAGTAATGCTTTAACATCTGACCATTGACTGGTCCTTCTTCAACTTATGTACCATCTAACTCTTTACGAAAATATTCATTGTTTCCTTTGAAAGCATAGATGGTGTATGGTACTTTCCATAGGAAGTCAAACTTCCCATGTTTCCCTTTATCCTTTCTTCTGGAATCCCATCTTAACACTTTATCTCCAAGGTAGAAATCTTCTACCTTGGTTCTTCTATCAAATATCTTCTTAAGTTTCTCCTGCACCACTTGAGATCTTTGGTACACCTCCTCCCTAGTCTGTTGCAAATTGATAGTCTGGTTTATCCTTCTTTGAATATCATTAGGTTCCACTTGAGCTTCTTGGAGTATTTTCATGGCAGGAACTCCAAGCGATGAAGAAAATACAACCTCCATGCCATATACTAACTCATAAGTACTGGTTCCAATGGATTTTTTTGTTGTAAGTCTGTCTACCCACAAAGCATTTATCAGTTTTTTGTTCCAAGTTTTCTTGTTTTCTTCCAACAGTTTTTTGATGATATTAATTGGAATCTTGTTGGAAGATTCATCCAGTCCATTCCCTTGAGGGTAGTAGGCTGTGGCATGGCCTAGTGTCATGTGATACTTGTTACAGAAACTAATCATCTTCTTTGATTTGAAAGTTGCAGCGTTATCAATGATGATTTTAGAGGGGAAACCAAACCTGGACAAGATATTAGTTTCTAGGAAACCTATTATCACAGTGTCATTGGCTTGTCGGGATGGAATGGCCTCTATCCATTTAGTAAAATAGTCAGTGGTAGTGATTATCCATTTATGTTGGCCAGAGGAGGGAGGATGGATTTCTCCAATGAAGTCAAGACCCCATTTTTGAAAAGGTTTCTTAGTGGAAATGGGTTTTAAGGGTAAAGGTAACAATTTCCTTTTGCCTTCAAAGATTTGACATTTATGGCAAGAAGTCACAAATCTTTTCACATATGCAAACAAGGTTGGCCAGTAGAATCGAGCCCTTAGGATCTTATTTGCAGTTGACTTCTAGTAGAGATGTCCACCACAATCCTCTGCATGAATTTCTTGGAGAGCTTTGTCAGCTTCATCTTTTAATAAAGAATTTAATAAAATTTCTTCATGATTTTTCTAAAAAAGAGTATTATCTAAGATACAAAACTTTGAATCTTTCATTTTTAAAAACCTATTCTTGGTTCTAGACAACCCTCGAGGAGCTTGCAGGTTTTGTAAAACATAAATTACATCAGCATGCCAAGGTGAGTCTGAAAAGGCCTGGCTGATTTTTGGAGTCGCTATCTCCTGCTCGTTATCCAGTTCATTTATGTCTAGGGCTTGATAATTAGTTTTTACCATGAGTTTGGCCAGTCCATGACCTTTTATTAGTTTTGTAGGTTTTATTTCTATATCATACCCTAAGATGGTAGCTATCCCTTTGCCTTATTTACCATCAATTCCATCCTAAGTTAGGATGTCTTTGACAACTGCACTAGGAACATAAGCTATCACATGAGAGTATAATATGTAGACTCTGAAATCCTTTATATCTTTTAATAGTGCAAAAGATTGCTTCTCCATTATTTTGTATTTTAATGATGCATCTCTGAGTGCTTTACTAAAAAAGGCCCAGATCATCCTTTTGTAATAAAACTACTGCTATGGTGTGTTCTGATGCAAAATAGAAAATGATGAAATCTCTATCAAATCGAGGAATTGTGAGGACCAGTGTTCTGGGTAAGGCTATCTTGATTTCTTCAAATGATTTCTTGGCCTCTACTGTCCATTTGATACTTGAATCATTTTTTAGCATGTTATTTAGTAATCTAATGAGTTCAGCTAAGTTAGAAATGAATCTCCTTAAAAAAATTATCTTCCCTAGGAAAGCTTGAAGTTCTTTAATACTTCTTGGATGAGGTATCTGTAGAATAGCTTCGATCCTGGAAGGGTCAATTTGAATTCCATCCTTGGAAATAATATGACCTAAAAGCTTACCCTCTTCCATACCAAACAAAGACTTCTTTGGATTCAAAGAAATACCATATTTTCTGCATTTTGAAAGACTTGCTTGAGATGGTCTAAGTGTTGTTGATCAGATTTAGAAAATAAGTTAGATCATCCATATATATAACAAGAAAATCATGAATTTATTTGGCAAAGGCAATGTCCATTTCCATTTGGAAGGTTGCTCTTATTTTTTTAAATCCAAACGGAATTTTGATGTACATAAAAGTGCCCCATGGTGTTGTAAAAGAAGTTTTCTCTTGGTCATCAGGATGAACCAGGATTTGGTTATATCCTAAAAACCCATCTAAAAGTGAAATTATAGAAGAACCCACTACCCTTTGCAAAATATGATTCATTTTGGGTAAAGGATAGTTATCTTTAAGAGTGACCTTATTCACATTTCTCAGATCAACACATACCCTTATTTCCTCAGTCTTCTTCCTAGTGGGTACTAAGTTAGACATCCACTTTGAAAATCTAATAGGGGCAATAATCCCTGCTTCATACATATGTTTGATTTCTTTTTCAATTGATGGTAATAGCACAGGGTTAATTCTCAGTTTTTGTTTAAAGGGATTTTGATTTTCTTTCAGAGGTATAGTATGTTGAATAATAGAGGTGTTATAGGATTTCTAATCTTCATAACTCCAGGCAAAAACATCTTGGAATTCTCTCATAAGTTCAACATACTTTAGCTTCTGGTCAGGAGGTAAAGATTTCGACAATTTTACCATTTTTGGATTGTCCTGTGTTCCTAAGTTGTACACTTCAATATCTACTTTAATGGTTCCATTTTAGGTTTCTTGGGAATGCCATTGGAATCAAACAGATCTTCTAGAGGAGTCAATTCTTTAGGTAGATAATTGTCCTTTAGGTTGATAACCTCTATTTTTTCTTCAATTATTTCATCTAGGTCCATTTGTTTCAGGTTTTGAATCTCTTTTTGTGTGAATTTTGTGGGATGAAGCATATTTATTGAACTTTCATTTGAAATATTGATTTCTACCTCATATATTGGATTAGAATCAACAACTGCATCAACTTCTATGTTACTGTTAGAAAACTCTTCATCTAAAGTTAAAAAGTAATTGATCTGCTCATCACTATCAAAAACTTGCCAGTTCTTCATATTATCAAGGATGACTGGTCTATGCCTAATTTTAGTGGTAAATTGATGATTAGGTTGAAAAGGTAATTTGCAGGTGCTGGCAAACATGGCCAGGCCGTGGGCTTGCAAGTTGTGTTTTCTAGGGATTGTAGCAAGCTGAGTTTCTAGAAAAGTGTTGAGAATTTCTATGACTGTTCCTCTATAATATCATAATCTAGGATCCCTAGTTAAGTATTTTCCTTTAATTTGTTTAATTATCAGTTCCGAATCTCGTATAACAGACACCCTGATTGCTCCTAATCTTTTGACAAGTTTAAGACCCAACAAGAGAGCCTCATATTCTGCCATATTATTGGCGCATCTGAAATTTAATCTGTAGGCATGGTCTTCAGCATGATCGTTTTCTAAATTGTACACCCAAACTCCTACTGCTGCCCCTAGTTTATTGACTGAGCCATCAAATTCTAAATGCCAAAGGGTTTCGTGCTCATAATTGGTGTCTGGGGTAGTAGGAGCTTGTTTAGCAGTGGATTCCAGTTTTTCGTTTTCATCTGATTTTTCTTTGTTATTTGATATTTCCTTAATATGAACACTTGGTTTTTCTTTTTAAATTTCTTTTGGTTCTGCTGCTAAAACCTCTAAAGTATTGGTAGGACTGGTTTCCACATTATAAAGGATGAATGAATCCATATGAAAATGTACTGAGTAGATGGGGAAATTTTGGGGTCTTTCTTGACTACTTACTACATATTTCATCAATGTTTCTTTGTATAGTTTCTTTGGTTGTCCAAAAACTGATATATTAGCATATGACATATCCAATTGAAGAAATCCTTGGAGTTTAGCACCCAAGGATTTGGATAATAACATGCCATATTTAGGTGGTATATCTGCTACCATTATGTCCATTAATTTTTTTTTAGCAGGGTATTGAACCAATGAGACACACAAGTCTTTTATCAATCCTAAACATCTCACCTGACTAGAATCAAAAGAAAACAAATCTTTGTATGGTTTAGTGATGTCTAGGTCTAGCTTTTCCATTATATACTTAGGCATGAGGTTATGAGATGCTCTAGAGTCAAACATGGCATTGTGAAGAATCTTATCATGTATGTTTAAGCTCACATAGAAGGGAGGAATTACTCCTTCCAATGGTTTTCCATTCACTTCTGGGCCAAAGATCAATTCAAGCTGGTCACCAAAAAGATTAACTGAGTCTTCAGTTCTAATAATATTTAGTGATCTATTGATTTGGGTTCAGTAAGCCTCATGTTTAGCTAATTCAGATAATGGGACAACAATTTTCAGCTTACCTACTGCAGTTTCCACATTAAAGGGTTTCTTCTGTTTGGGCCTTTGGATTTCGAACAACAGTATTCTCTCTGTTTTCAATGTTTTTCTCCTTTTTGAGGAGTGGAATCATGATTTATTGATCCTCCTAGATCAACCTCTAGAGGTTCTTCCATAGTTCCTTTGGGAGGAAGGGAAGTGGAGGTCTGTTTGTTGTTTGGTTGGTTGTCAGAGACATCTTCAATTATGGGGTTAGAAGGATTAATATTTGATCTAAAAAGAATATGTACAGGTGTGGTTACTGTATTACCTCTTGTGGGCTGATTTGGAACCTTTTGCTTGTTTGTTTCAGGAACATCATATCTCCTACTTCTTAAGTTGTACTGCTTATGCACCTCAAATATGGTTGTGTCATATCCTTCTCTAAAGTCGAATGATTCACTTGATTGAGTTTGGAACTATTTAAGAATGTTGGCCTCTTGATCTTCTTGGGTCAAGAAAACTTCTCCTTCATTACTAAGCCCCATCAAATTGATTTGAGTATCTTCTTTTGGACCTTCAGAGCTGGAAGCTTCTGCATAATTCTCCTAGAAAGGGGGTCTAATGTTTTGGTCAGGACCACTCTTTCCAGTGTTCAGGTTTTGATTTTTCCTGAAATTAGGATTTCTCCCTGTGTTGGTTTGCTGACCATCCCAAGGAGCTTTCCTTTCAATTGTCTCTACTCTGTCTCCTAGTATATCCATTCCTTTAATTATGACATCTAGCTTTTATTCAAAGGGTGAGCTTTCTTCCTTTAATGATATCATCCTTTCACTCCTAGCCTTGTCTCTTTTGGATATCAGGTTGGATTCAACACTGACTGCTATGCTTTGCATATCTTCCAAAGTAGGGGGAGCTCGTTCTCTCAGCTGGAAAGCCATGTCAGAATCAAATCCATTTGGGAATTTGATTAAGGCTAAACCAGGTGGGGATCTAAGATTTTGAGGGATGGCCTTATACACATTGTTGAATTTAGTGCAATAATCCTGCACAGTCTCTTATGGTCCTCTTCTTAAGTTTTTGTATTCAGATAGAATCTGAAGGGGGTCTTTCTTTTTCTCCCACCTGTTCAGGAATTGTTGATAGAGAGTTGCTAAGCTGTCTATACTATTTGTTGCTAAACCTTTGAAGTAGGTTCCAACTTCCCCAGTTAAATTCTGAACAAATATTCTCATTTGCACATCGTCAACATCTATTTCATAAAATTCAAAGTAATCAGTTATCTTCTTGGTGTGTTGTTGGGATGTATAGATACCTGTACCATCAAAAGTAGTGATCTTATTTTGGTAATCCTAGGGCATGGCACCTAAGTTTGCTGGTAGTACCAGGGGGTATATTTGTTTTCCATTTCAGTAGGTAGTGGTAAAACAAGAGGTGGGGTTGGGATAACAGTAGATGTTTGAGTTGTGGATGGAGAGCTAGAGGGTTGGTCTGATGTGGAGTGGTTTGAGGTTGAGATGTATGAGGAAATGGCGATGAGTTTGTAGAAACAGAAGTGATTACAAAGGGATTGGGGGTTCCTTCAGTGGTAAGATCAGATTGTGGTGAGTTCTACAAATATCTATCAATTGACAAATAGTTTCTTGGAGTTCTAATTCTTGGATGAACTCTGGGTCTTGGACTAGGTCAACTAATTTAGAATCAGATGATGTCCTAAACAAAGAGGTTTCAAAGTATTCGTCAAAGGGTTGGTCTTCGAGGTAAATCCACCTAACAGGATAGGATGAATATATGAAGGTGGGTCGAGGACTAACAGAACTTTCTTTTCTTCTAAGAATTCCGGGGATCAGATTGGGGTTCTCAAAACACTTACGGTGGATTGGCATCAGGATTAGCTCTAGTGTAACGAGTCCTTTCTGAAGTTAGGTTTTTGGGTTTTGTTTTTGGTTTTTCTTAACTAATATCAAACAAACACCTTCTATGATTTCTTTCAAATGCTTTAGATTTAAGCTTTAAACTTTCTTAAAGATTTGTTATGACTGAGGAATTGTCTTCCCTAGTGGAGTTGCCACTATGTTATCACTCAGATTTTTCTTGAAGTTGTCAAAAGAAGGAAAGGGGTCCGAGGTAACCACAAACCAAATTTTAAGTACAGAGTCTAGCCAATCTGCACTCAGAGAGGGCTCTCTCTTTATAATTTAGCTTTGCTTTATGAGATATTAGGCTACCTATGAAAGCTTGGGGGGTTTGATTTTGTTTGGTGGTGGAATTCAGGAGCAGATGGATAGACCAAGGTATTTCAGGCCATTGGGCTATGGAGTCAACTGAAGATGGCTTAACTAGATCAAGTTGATTCAACAAAGGAGGGCTTCACAGGGAAAGATAACTAAACAAGATACAAATGGTAACTGGAAAGGATGAAATGGTATTGAAAAGGAGGAAAGGCAATTAAGAATCTGTCAACAAAATTCAAGAAGAGGGACAATGGGTGGTCATTAACAAAAAGCAATTAAAAATTTCTTTTTAAATGGCCACAATGATAAACTAAGAAGCAGGGAGAAATTAAGAATTCCCTACCTATGATAGCTTGGAGAAAACATTGAGAATATAAACGATTTTAAAGATAGAATGCAGTAAAGCACTTTCTGAAATATACTTTTCATTTAATATTCAGATATGAAACACGTGAAATATTTAAACCAGAAAACTGTAAAAACATAAGATATATAATACTTATTTGTCTCTCGTTTGACACATGAATCCTGTAAAATTCCTTTGCTTTATTACTTTGTCCAGCCAACCATACAATAGTTGTTCAACAACACTTCTATTCCAAAATAAGGCATCTACAGAAATGTCTAATAATACACCCTCAGTACTTCGAATGAGGAAGTACTTATACAAAATTTACAATAAAATATCTCCTAACTGAGAGAGATATATTCTAGGAAAACTAAATATATTTTACATGAATATAGAGATAGATGGTCTCGAAAATAGAAATTGAAAGTGAACTGCTGGGTTGCTGTCCTTGTTTTTGTTGAAGGAGCTAGAGGCAGGTCCTATGATTGTGCATCTTGTTGTCTTGCTCGTAATTTTGTGCTGGCTGATTATTTTCATCTTTTCACTGATACTCTTTTACCTGTGACTGATACTCTTTACCTGCTTTACCATCCTTCACCTTCTCTTACCAAAATTGACTATGGTAAATACTTCAATTTACTTTTTACCAAGGTAAATCATAAAATGTCTGTCATATCTGTCCACTAATCATCCCTTGGTATCCCGGTCCTTGTTAGATTTCTATAAATTTGATCAACCTCTATGTATTTTACAAAATTTGGCTATACTGGAAACAAGTGTTTCAATTCATGCTCAACATAAAAGAGGTTCTTCAGACTATCATAGAGAAATCTGCTTGTGGGTAATGCTTTAGGTGCAGATGAACTAGCGGATGAACTGGCTTGATTATTTGCATATTGATCCAATTTGTCAATATAATCCTCATGCCTCATTAACTTATCATTGATTACTAAAGGACTTGGAATTCCTTTAATCTGTAAGATGCCAAACTTTTCCATAAATTCATCTATGTCTTCTTGCATGCTCTGACATTTTCTTTCTAGGTTCTGCATTATAGACCTTTTGGTTAAGACTTTCTTGATTTCTAGTATGGTTCTACTTCTATCCTCAATATTTAGTTGTTCCAATTGATACCTCTTTCTGCTATTCAAAAATTTTATTAGCCTGATAGCTTCTTCAGGTTTCCCTCCTAGCTCTTCCTTGGTTTTTTGAATCTCTTGAAGAGCAGTTTTGACTAAGTCAATCTGTTCAAAAGTAATTTGTATTGATGACTAAACATCATTGATTGATTGAGTGATGTTGGTCCATAATATTTTATTGATATCTGTTAAAGGCTTTTCAAATGTGAGATCCTTTTCCAGTGTTTTTACTTGTTTAGCTAAGCCTTTGTTTTTCCTCACTTCTTCAGCAAAATTAATTTTTGAGACATCATACTTTCGTTCCAAGGTAACGAATTTCTCCTTTACCTTCTGTAATTCAGAAACCTAGAGTTTGATTTCCTCCATAGACTTGATTAATTCTTTTGTGCTTTGACTAGAAGTTCCTACATGCGCTGTACTTGTACCCGTTCCTGTAATAGTTTTAGCTGTGGCCAAAGGGACATTTGGAGCTAGAGCAGTTGCCAATGTTGAAGGGACTGCTGTAGAAACCACTGGTACTACATTTTGAGGCTAAGAGGTCGACTCACTCTGCCTGCTTTGTAGTGTTTTCTTCTAATTCCTGCTCTGTCTTCCTTAATTATTCATTTAGCTTGAGGACTAAGTCCATAAACTTTTCTTCATTCTTATTTTTAATACTTCAGCAGTCTGTGGATGCATAAGGGGTGGCAATTTCAACTGCTTTCTCAGGGCAGCTATATCTTCATTTTTCTTTTTTATTAGGGCCTTTGCAGCTTTGACATCCTTTGGGTTATGACCCAATCTAATAATCAAATCCTTCAATGATTTGATTCTATTGTCCTTTGCATGTGAGGAGTCTCTTTTTAATTGTAGTTGAGTAGTGGTATTGTTCAGTGAATTTTCCAATTTGTGTGCCATCATGGCCTTTCTTGTCAATATTGAATAAACTATTTCCCCTGTCTGCTTATGCAATTCTATTTGATCTATGGGGTGAATATCTTTGGCCAAGACCTCAAAATTAGTTTTGAGGTAGTCTACAAGTGGGGCTACTGTACATTAGGCTTTAAAAATCTCATCTGCATTTTTCTTTCCTTGATGTCATAAGCTGACATCAACCTAGTTTGATTGGTAGGAGCCATCTTTAAGTATTGTGTGTAAGCTTGGGCCTTTAGCTGTTCATTTTTGGTCTTTATCTCCTTGAATTTTTCTTTAATTTCTAAGGTCTTGTCAGGTGAAGACCTGAAAGATGAAATTTCAATACTTTGTTGTCTTTCCAGCTCCTGTCTTTATGAGCTAGAAGGTGTCCCACCTACTCGGAAAGTATGCAGACTATCTCCACCTTATTTTCTCAAACTCCCTGTTGTTTCTTCAACAAATTCTTCTTCTGAATGTGGATTTAGCTTGTACCTCTTACCACCAGGCTGGTCTGAAGGACCACTGGCAGGGGTAGCTACTTCCCTGTCTCTTTTTAAGATTTTTTCCTCATTCAGAGGAGTCTGCAAAACTGGGGAGTCTCCCATATTAACCTGAGCTGGATGAGACTATGGTGGAGCATGTTCTTGAGGGACTTCAGGCTTCTTAGACATGTTTGATTGTCCTGATGTTGGAGTAATGGTTCCCTATTGTTTTTCCTATGGTGGTTCTACAAGGGGTGCACTAGTTTCCTGTGAGTGCCTTTGAGAAGTATCTGTTGTAGAGGCACTAGTTCCTGGTGTTGGCTTCTGAGAAGTCCTAGCTGGTACCTGTTCAAAAGAGTCTAGGTCAAGTCTCTTTTCTAGGTCTTTCATCACATTAACTACATTGAACTGATCTAGGTCTTTCATCACATTAACTACATTGAACTGATCACTATCCATCTCAACTAAAGTTCCTTCCCTCCATTCATCCATATTTGCATATTACTTTATTTCAGGCATTCTGTGATGAAAATATGGTGATAAATTATTTTTCATTCTCCTATCACAAATGAAACTGTGTGGGTCATGTCTCCAACCAAAACTTTTATTTAATCTCATGTGTTCTAGGATTTCTTCTGCTGCTTTGCGTGCTTCTCTATTGTTGCAAACAAATGGGCCTAGGCGATCCTTAATTCTCAACTGTGTTTTTTTCTTGGCCCTGGTAAAGTGAATTTGATCTGAGTTTATTATTTGTCTATAATACTCCAATGCAAACAACCTCATAGGAACATATTTTGGTAGTTTTAATGTAGGAAGCTCACAACCATATATCCTGATCTCTGTGTGATTTTGGTACAAGTACCAGTCACCTACCTTGTACTGTTTGGATAGCTGAAGGATTCTTTTGATTTCATCACTAATCTGAGGAGGAGGGCTTCCTGTTAGCATAGTGGTCACTGGGTGGACAAACTAGTCAATGAATTCATTATATGAATATGGACAAGCAAATGAATAATGAAAGATAGAAGTCCAAAAAATGACTGATCTAGGATTACCTTTTGTATCAAGTTTGTATACAGAAAATGGGAACTTGTCAGATTGATAGTAAATGATAAGGTGATATATGAATGTGGAATACTTGAAAACTTTTTCATTTTCCAGCCTTATGAACTCGTCATGGATTTTCTCGGTGATGAATGTAGCATAGTTGTACTTAACAGTAGGAGGTTGACCAGGGGTAAAGATGGACATCAAAACTAGGGTCAATTCATCCATAGACTCACTAGTATTGAATCCCATGACTGCATCTATCATATCAACTATAGTTTTTCTTGTCTCTGTGAAGAAAAATGAAAAATAAGGAGGGCGATTTTTGGGTTGATGCTGCTTGTCTATGAAAGTCTGGCAAAGGTGACTGAGTTCAGATTGGGAAAATTTGGATGATTTTTCTAGCAAATCTCCAAGGGAAATGGGGGTTCCAGTTCTGGTTCTTGTGGATTCAAATAGGAAACTAGGGTTTTTATGTGAAATTGGTGCAATAGAGGGTCTTGGGAAACTTGACTTGTGAATGCAGCGATTGAACTTTGGGGAAATTTAGGCTTTTTCCAACTAATTGTAGAGAAAGCAAGTATTTACAGGGTTCTTGGATGGAAACTGGTAAATACCTGTTTTTAGTGATGGGCAATGGAGTACAGGTTCACTGGGTGTGAATGGCGGACTTGGAGTGGCGACGACTGCAAGTTTGAGGGAGGCCGACGGTTGGGTACATGAGCTGGTCGACTTTCAATGTTCAGGTTGCTGCATGCATGCGTTTTTCAGAAATAAGGACAATAACTGTTTTTTTTTTTTTTTTTTAAATGCATTTTTTATGCAAATTCAACTTTTGGCGGGTTCAGGATTTGGACAGATGGCGTCAACAGAAAAATGATTTGACGTTTTGTCAGTAGCGGGAGGCGGTAAGTGGTTTTCATCACACTGCTAGTGGAGGGGAGGCGGTATTTGGGTGCGACTGCACGATTCCATACAATGAGTGTCACGTAGCGAGGGCACTATTCTGAAAACTGCTCGCCATTGCGCACTAAAGTTTGGATGCGGAAGAACATGTGATATGCGCGACAACCGTCGGATCTGAGGGATCCAATTGGATAGCTATCGGGGAAGTGAGGTGGCAGAAGGTTAATGGAGGGTGGGCCCAACATAATTAAAGGTTTTTAATTAAATCGGGGGTGATGTGGTTGGTCGAAGAAGTTATTAATTAACCGTGGGGGTTAATTAATCATTTTATTTAACATGGTGGGGATCAAGCTCTTAATTAACTACGGATTAGTTAATGAATCCCATTTATAGACTGTCTTATGGCTATATTTAAATGAGGGGCAGGATATATAAGAATTTGGGGTTTTTGTGTATTTATAATAATACGAGAATGGGTAATGTTTATATAGGGGAACCGTATAATAATAACATTAGTGGTTAATACGACTTTATGAAATGCACACAAAGTACATGTTTCCTAAAACTTTTCATCATATAACATTACTTACGCTAAAAATATGTGAGGGTTTCATATAGAATGTTTTTATTTTCCCTAAGTAAAATAGGATTTTACTTAGGAAAAGATTTATTAGGGAAATGAATGACTTATGAAGGGGGGTTATTATTGGCGAAGGGGTTTAAGTACTTAGGAATTATAAATCATTGGGCCGAGGGTTTGGTCCCTCCAAAAGTCAGAGAAATGCTCTGAGCCCCTCAAACTTGATAGATACCTTGGCACTTAGGGGAAATTAGTGAAAATTTAGGAGAAATGAGTAGGGAAGTTAATTATTTCTGACTTTGTTTGCTTGACGTGCCTTCCATGTGATACATTCCTTTGTTTTGTAATGAAAGTGAAATATTTACACATTTATACTTATTATTCACCACATATTATTATGCAACCATCACCTACTTACCCTACCTACTTTAACCTAGCATTTTCACTTCTTTATTGAGGTGCACTTAGACTGGAAAACTCTTAACAATCTTTCTTTTCTTTTACATGGTGATGCCTATCTAAGTCTACAATTATTACATCCAAGGGCTTAGATTACATTGTTGAGCTCCTTTTATTTACTCTATCTATCTACTTATCTACCAAGATTACACTGTTTGGTCAAACCTTTATTCTCTACTTCTAAAACATGAAATTGAAAATATGAACTAGTCAAGCTTAAACTATTTGACTATTTATGAATTGTGTCATAGGTGACAAGCTACACACAATTGTTTATTATACAAAAGTAAAAAAAGTAGTGGCATTTAGACTTGCACACTTTTTTGGTCTTTTCTTTTTGTTGGGGTTCATTTTCTTTCATTTTTTGACCTCTTTTATTCTTTTTACCCTTTGATTTTTCTTTTAGGGTATGCC
Organism: Pinus taeda; assembly: GCA_000404065.3. Taxonomy (NCBI): domain Eukaryota; kingdom Viridiplantae; phylum Streptophyta; class Pinopsida; order Pinales; family Pinaceae; genus Pinus; species Pinus taeda. Next base: position 110,107 of record APFE030067223.1, on the reverse strand, counting down.
CTCTTTACATTTTTAATTTTTTTTGATTTTTTACAAATATGGAAAACCATTGCAACAAGTAAAGGTATGAACATATTACAAAGCTAAATCAAGTCAATCATGATATATGACACCTATTTGTATAGGGGCATAACACCAGAAATCCGTTAACGACGAGGCTCACCATGGAAGAAAAGGGGAAGGGGATCAATTTGGAAGCCAATGAGGAGGAAGAAGACTTTGAAGACATCCTGGTAGAGGAGGAGGACGAAGAAATGGAGGAATAAACCTAGGGTGCGGAACCTATGACCAGGCTGCCCATGTATGTTCCTCTGTGGAAGGGAAAGCAAGGGTGCCCAAGGACCTAGATGAGAGCAAGAGCTCTCTACAGACTCCGCTGCTCCTCGTTGACATCATTTTTGATGGAGCACACTTAGGACAGGTGCTGGTTCTAAAATTTGCAAACCGGAATCTCATGGACCACGATAAATTCCCACATTTGGCAACCGTACAACTAATGCGCCAAAAGAAAAACACACTGGCAGGAGTCATAGAGTTGGAGCCCCACAAGTGGCTGCGAGGGGTAGAGAAAGCAGGGTTGTTAAACTTGCTCTGTGTGCCGCATTACCATCGTGCCCTAGTGACTATATTTTTCATCAAGCAGCTGCTCTGCCTAGTGCATGATGGGTGCATGTGGCTAGAGGAGCCCATCCCCATCATGGACCACCTAATTCAAAAAATTACTTGACTCCCTTGCAAGGGGGAGGACCCAAAAAATATCTCGAAGGGTAAAAGTGACAATTTGGTCATCGCGGAGGCCATGAAGAAGAAATTCAAGCTAGAAAAGAAGAAGAGAGGATATGCGATCTCTAGCATAAACAACGTTGCGATGAGATTCGTGATGTAGATACTGGATGGGAAGGTTATGTGCAAATGCCGCGCGGACGAGGTGCCCATGCTAGTGGTTTCACTTGTCACGCAATGTGGAGGTGGATTACTTGTGTAGAGAGTTCTTGGAAAAATGTCGTGAGGCACAAGAGCAGGGGAAGAATTTCCACTATGCATGGCTTCTGCTATCCATAGTGCTAGTGTCTTGGGAATTACCTGAGGATAGTTAGTTCCCAATGATTGCACAGGATCTTTTGGAGGCAACGAAGTATGCTTCACTATGGGAAACTAAATATGTGTATAGGATTAGAGACATAAAAATATTCTAGGTGTTCATAGAGATGAACATCAAAATGGGGATTAACCGCAAGCCGCGGTTATCGCCCATTGTTTATAATAGTCTGCAGAGCTTCACAGAGTTCAAGGCGTACTTTTATCACATGTACAGCAGGGCGAGGAAGGACCCCACGAAGGTAGGGAAGGAACTACCTTATCTATTGACGGATGATGTCATATTTGCCGTCCTTGAGTCGTGGCCGTTAGAGCGGTGGGCTCCTGCCAGCTCCGTGGTGGAAGCATAGATGTTCGCTGCAAAAAGGAAGAAGGAGGAGGCAAAAATGTGGATGACACAGTTGGCAGAGAAGCGACAAAATGAAGCAGCAACAGTGAAGGCACAAAAGGTAAGGGATACTACGAATGTAGCAGAAGAACAACAAAAGGCAGCGGAGAAGGAGTGGAAGGGCTAGAAGTAGCCTTCACCTGAACAGGAGACAAAAATAGAGGAAGTTGGAGTGGATACACAGACAACATCCACACAGTTGAAGCGATAGTGCCCAAGAGAGCAGGTGGGGCTATGGAAGAAGTCGAATGCCTCCAAGACTTATTTTGAACCGATCACCCTCACTGAGGGGGATCTCCATGACATAGGGGAGACGGTGTGAGATGTCACCACGGAGGCCCTCCAGCAGTTTGCGGAGGAAAAAAAAATAGTGTTGGGGCCCTCCGGGCATAGATACAGGATTTGTAGGTGCACACTCTTCAGGTTGGTACTCTGTCGACCAGTCTCACAGTAGGCACGACCGTGGCTGAGGAAATGGTATGCGCCAACATGACCAACACTATACTGCTGCCAGAGGGAGCACTGGTTACAAAAAATGAGGCCGACAGGCCTATGGTTAGTGTGCTAAAGGGAGTTGGAATAAACATGGCTGTGCTCCCTTTGGAAATGCTCTATGTTCTGTAGGACGAAGTGACTGCAGAATTGCAGGCCAGGGAGGGTTGTGCACTCTAGGTGATGTTGAAAAATTGAGCCTACAACGTGACGAGGTAGTGATGGAGAATAGATAGCTAGTGCAGGTGGTCAACGAAGCTTGCCAGATGGTCTTGAAGCAGGCCATCCAAGTAGAGGAACCAATGGAGGCGCGCATCGGAAAACTAGCAACAGGGGTGCGCGAGGAGAAGGAAGAGATGGCTAAGGTTCAGCTGCAGCTGAACCTTCAGATAGCTGCGCTGCAATTGAAGGCACAACCTTCAACTCTGCTAGAGGTGAAGGAAAAACACACCAACACCATTACAGTAGGAATAATGGAGATCAATAGTGCAGTGAAGGACTGTACCAATCTATTTGAAGAGTCATTCGAGGTCCTCACCACTCTGTAGGAGGACCCAATTATACAACACCTAGAAAAAGAGGCGCACGAGATACAACAATAGTATGACGAATTAAAGGGACCACGCAGATGGTGGCCCTTACATAGAGGCTCGCATGGATGCAGCAGGTGAAAGCGCTCAAGGAGCAAGTGGACGATATTCGACACAAGGAAGTTGTTTTGAAGGCACGCGTACAACCATGGATTGATGAGGCCTTCAACATTATAGCCTCCATCAAAGCAAAGCTCGTGCAGATGCAAGGTACATAGGAACAGATTCAGGACAATAGTTCAGCTACCACGGTCTCTAAACAATGCGTCCAGGAAGTGCAGCAGGTAGTCGCTCAGTGCGCTGCCAATCTTGTAGCACGCTGTTGTGGCCACCAACAACCCCCCTCCTTATGAAGTATTATTGCTAATACTAAATAAGTGGGGACCCTCAAAAAAAATCAAAAAATCAGTTAGTGTTACATTTTATTTTTTTAGATGAAACTTACAACATCATGGACTTAGGAAAATACCTTGAAAAATCTAAAAAAACCTAAGTTTCATAATGAAGAAAATTAAATTCACTCCTCAAAGGATATCGCATCATGCAAAGAATGATAGGATACACCTTCTAATGAGTTAAAATGACAAAAAGCAAGATTGCGATGCGAAACCTCATCGCATCGCATACACTAAAGAAACACTCACATTGAAAAACCCTAAAAATCGCCGATATGCGATATCGCATATCGCACATTGCAAAAATCACATGAATTACACAAGGATTATAACAATTTGCGATATTGCGATACTGCGATACTACAACATTGCGATATCGTAAAATTGCGATACTGCGACACTGCGATATTGCGATACTGCGATACTGCGACACTGCGACCTTGCGATATCGCAAAGTTGCGATACTGCGACACTGCGACCTTGCGATAAAAACAACACGATTTTATTGCGATATTGCGATACTGCAATCTGTGACATCGCAAAGAAAAATCACGGGACCTCTCCATCACAGTTGGTTCTCGCTCATTATTCGAGAAAACTTTTTCAGCCAAAAGTTGGTCATGTATTTTAATGCGAATTAATGAGTTATTTCTAGTTGTTAATGTAGTATGGTGTTGTGTTTTTCGAAGAAATAGCTCATGTAAGGTAGCATGTTTTGCATATCTTCGGCATTTAAAAGTTTTCCTGTCATTATCTTTTATCATTACTTCCACCTCTATGTAAACTGCAGGAAAGAAGGACGAAGCGTTATACAGGGTACTATGTAGAAAACTATGAGGAGGAAAGACAATGCTCCAATGTACATTTCACAAAGCACACCTAATCCACTGAAGGAAGAAAAAGAGCCACAGAACTCTTCTGAGGCATCTATCACAAATTTCTCATATACAGCCATGGTTGAATGGGTACTGAACGATGCTGATACCAGAAAGAGACAATTTAATTCTCAGGGTCAAGAGCTCACGGAATCACTATTTTTACAAATTTTGAGCTTTATACCGAATGAGAGAAAAAGGTGCAAGAGGCAAAAACCGCATCAGGGAAGCCCGGATCAAGAAATAGAGGCAATTACCGATGCGTGATTAGCGGTTAGCGCTAATCGCGCATCGCTAAGAAAATTGTTCGAAAAGGAAGGTCCCTAGTTACTCAGTCACCTGTGAGCCCTGAAAATTGCAAGAAATCAACGATAGAAACAAACTGGAAACAAAAGACTGAAGGAAAAGCAGAAGCAGTCCAAGGGTTAAGCAAGTTGAAATGGGATTTTTACCAGGCATACATGGTAATGATACATATTCATTGGATGATTCTCAAGTATATCATCAATTTTACTGAGAAGATAATGCCAACTCTTATCGATTCTGTTTGCTTGACTCAACCAAAGACGGAAGACAGTCAGTCGACTCCACTCAAGAAAATACTGAATGCTTGTGACATTAAGGAGTAGATTTAGAAATAGTTAGATAGTGGATTTAATTTTAGAAATATTTTTGCTTAGAAAGAGGACGATCATTTAAACCGAATCCTCAATTTCTATAAATAAGTTATTTAGTTATTAGTATTTAAACCTTTCTCATGCATTTAGAGAAGGGTCCATAAATTTATCAAAAACTTGTCCTCAGAACATGCACTTTTGCACCCTCAGAGGAGGTTTTGGTGAATGAATGGAACCGGGTTTATTTGATATTTTCATTTGATATCTGCTACTAATGTTGCACTTCTGTACTCTTAGTGGATGTTAAATCAAGGAGAGATAAATCAATTATCGCTTGAAGCTCATGAGTAGGACTAGTTATAAATGGTACTTTTATCTCTTAACCATTTCTGCTTATGTGTTAAAGTGATATTCAGTTTTCAATTGTTTATATATTACAACATGGATGTATGAGTTATCATTTAGCACTTTTGTATGGTGATAACTATTTGTTTATGTTTAGTGTATGAATAACTTATTTATGCGATAAGTTTTCACAACTGTTTCGTCTAACTTTTTTATACGAAGTAGCTCATCTTTGTCGAATTCTTTTCTTATGATAGCTGAATGATCTTTATTACCAGTTATTGTTTGAAATCTTTTTTAGATCGCATAGAAGAAAGATCACACCCTGGGTTAGCATAAATTTCGATGTTTTTCTGTTTATTAGAATACAATAGCATAGTATTAGATTAGATAGAAGTATTCCATTTAGAACAGAAACACCCATATTTCTCACACACACACACACTAAATTGGGAAACTGGTCCCATATCCCCAGTCGGACCCGCTATACCAAATGGATAAGGAGCTGCCAACCGAGGTCCGTACCGGGCGGGTATCCCCCTTGTTGTTGACCCGATTTTCGGGGCCTTCAACATATTTGGCGCTAGAAGGAGGGATTGAACTATGAATTACAAGTAAATCCAAATCAAAATACCATTCTGAGAGTAAATCACCCTCACTATCTCCTCCGACTTCTCCATTACACTTAAATCTAGAGTTAAAAGTCGCTAGAGCATCATCCGCTGCTACAAATCCTGACATTTCAGAACAATCTGTTATTCAACCTCCTGAAGTCGAATCTCTGATTCATAAACTTTAGTGATTTTCCATTTCCCCTCAAAGATCTGATAAATCTTAGGGCAGCGTGACTTCGCAGTGTAACCATGCTCATCCCTTGACCAGATTAAAGAGTGAAAAGTTCGCTGTTTGGCCAACCGAACTACCTCTTCCCAAAAGGAAAAGAGCGAGGAAGTCACCTAAAGGGTCCGACAGTGAGACTCTTTCATCAACATCATCCATCTCAACCTCTCCACTGCGAAGTCAACCATCTACTCCTCCACCCCAGACCATTATCAATCCACCTAGTGGAATCCCTACAACTCCTCCTCAATCATCTGCGATCATAATCACCTCATCTTCTCAAACACAGGGATCATTTTCTGCAAATCCCCGTTAACAGTTCAACAATGGCCCAGTCTCCATGAAACAATCCTGGGGCAGTCTTAATGCTTGCACCCTTGAGTCAAATATCGGCCCATCCTAAAAAATGGCTACCCAAGTTCAATCCTGAGGCAGGCATGCTAGTAGAAGAGCACATAAACAAATTTATGTTATCCATCAACCTCAACGGGGTTACTAATGAAGATGCTGTTGTTCGACTATTTCCTTATACCCTACAAGGAATAGCTGGATCGTGGTATTTCTCATTACCCTCTGGATCTATTACCAGTTGGGACATCTTCCAAGACCAATTTCTAACCAAGTTTGGCGATGACAGGTCTACGGCAACGTTAATCAATGACCTATCCAACCTTAAGGCAGAATCTAAAGAACCGATTAAAGATTTCAATTTACGTTTCAATAAAATTCAAAAAAAAATTCCTACTGCTTCCCAGCCTAGCAAGGAAGTGCGATGTGAATGGTATATCACTGCATTACCATCGAACATAGCAATCTTCGTGGACAGAGCTAATAAAACAACCCTAGCCGAAAACATGAAAGAAGCCATAACAGTAGAGAAACGTATAATAGCCTTAGAGAAGAAATCCTTGATAGAAGAATGGAAGTCTAAGAAGGTCACCTTCAAAGAAGAATCCAAGAAGAAATAAGCAAAATATCCATTCAATTTGGAGGGTTTGCAAAAAGTTCTTAAGACCATGTCCAATGAAATGGTCGACATAAAAAAGCAAGTAGCAGAAACTTCTTCAAAAAGGCCCTACAGAGCTTTTAAGAGAGGCCCGTCAACGGATTCAAGGCCACCCAATGCTATAACAAGTGCTGAATCTGAGGAAGAGGAAGAGGAAATTGCCACTGAAGGGCAAACTGATGATGAATAAGTTGTAGAATTACAAGGAATGTGGGATTTCATCCTCCCACAAGAGGAAGATCAAGAAGTATTCCCAGTTAACACACGAAGTAGAAATCAGCTTGATCCTCCCCAAAGTACCCGAAAACCAAAGAGCGCAAGCTTTGCAACAAAGGATAAAGTCACAACAAAGAAAATGACATCTAAAGCGACTCAAACTAGCCCAGTCCAGGCAGATTCACCTACTCCATCTAAAACGTTGATCGTTTCAGATGAAATGGAGTACAATATCATAGAAGACATGAAAAAGACTAGGGCCAACATCACTCTGTACGAATTGAGCAAGCTAAAGCATCAACAAAAGATAATGATGAAAGAATTATATGTTGTGCCAGTTGCACCTTTGCCTGCTACTGTAATTTCTCAAGCTTCTCAGAACATGTGAAGGCCTCCAACTAATACGACTAACAAGATTGATCCAAACGACATCGCTTTAATTGGAGGTAGATCGAGATCACATACTCCCCCTTTTCTCCTTACTTATGAAATTTTTAACAAAAATGTACATAATTGTTTAGTATATTCAGGTGCTTCATTGAATATTTTACTGAAGTCCATATGCACCAAATTAAACGTTCAACCACAAAAATTCGTTGTTCGCATAGTTCAGCTGGATCGTTCTCAAGTCAAAGTCATCGGCGAACTAAATCAAGTAACCATAAGACTTTCATCCAACCCAAAGGTATGTCAAGTAATTGACATTTTAGTGGCTGATATCCGTGATTTTATGGCTTAATTCTTAGCAGGGATTGGTCAGAAAAACTACATGGATACTTCGCAACTCACTGGTCGCACATGTGGTTGCCTGTTGAGGCCTCGGAAATCGTTGCCACAACATCAGGGATAACCACCCGGTCCGGACCTTGGTACAGCTCCTTTTCCGTTTGGAATGGTGGCTCCGACTGGAGATAACGGGACCAGTTTCCCGATAATGAAATAAAAGGGATGGATGGGTGATGAATAAATTGCTTAAATGATAGGTGAATGAATTATTCTATTGACAAAAATAGGGAAACTAATACTAATCCCGGGAACAACTTATTGATTCAGAATGTAGTGTTAAATAATCTTTATCTATTTATCAGGCATATAGATGACTCTGTAAAATAAATAAAAGATGTTCAATCATTCAAAGATTGCTTCACATGAATAGTCACAATGAAGCGATGCATACATATTACTACATTCACTATTCATATCATCGATACATATATACGTCTGAAAGGAGAGCATGCGATAAACAACCAGTAGTGGAATGCATAAGGAATGCTGTGAAAAACACATATATATGTAAGCGATAATAGCAAGAGCGATTTCAATAATAATTCATATAACGAAAAAGAATACAAACGCAGATAATAGTACCATGTGAGCTGTAGATCGATCCGAAATATCAATCGCTATTCAAAATTCCTTCTTCAACACAGAAATGCTTTCAAACAATGACAATAGTGCACATTTGCATAAAAGCTTTCCTTATCAAATTCAGAATAATTGGTCAAGTTTCATAAAAGAATATCCCTGAAGTACAATAGTGCAACTTCAGGGTTTAAGTCATATACAAAAGTTTTAAGACCCTTTCTAAATGCATGAAAGGGTCTTTAAATACTACTAAACTAAAAAGATCTATGAAACAAAATCCTACTAAATTGGTATCAGTAAATCTGGTCTACTTTTCAGGGGCGATCTGGCGGTCGGTGAAATGAGTCATGCCTCAGGTTGTTTGCCCTTAAACCTTAGCTGACTTATCGTGAGCATTGGTTCTACTTCTGGCGGTTTGTTGAGGCGTAAACTGAATTGGGCGGCGAAGGTGGCATCCTGGATGTCAAGTATAATATAACCGACAACATCGGTTAGGCACTTTAAGACGGCTCTTTGGCTGTATGGTTTGATTAAAAAGAACCAATAGGCATCCCATGTCAGACTGTTGACTCCAGCGATCAATCTTGTGCTTTTCTCCAAGTCCGGATAGCATGAATGCTCCAATATATTTGCTGTTGTTAATTGACCTGGAGTGCATTGGGAAATTGTGTTAGATAAATACAATGTATTATTTACTAATTCAACAAATTTCCACTGATTGTCCTGCATCTGGAAGTCGCTCTTTCTGCTTTCATTAGTTGTGATTGCCATTCAGTGAATAATATCTCTTTGTGTGATTCTAGAATTCTTGGTAGATTAGCTGCCCGGCCTACATCTGAATCCTGCCATTCTATAATGTTTGTCAGTGTTTCTTCTGCCTGATCCAAGTCAGCCCTTGCTTTGTCTACCTTTTCGCTTATAGACACTGACAATTCGCACAATGGTTCTACTCGTATAAGATGTTGACATAATAGCTTGACCTGATTAATCATCCCTTATTTAGCTGGAGCGCTTCTGCTTTAAACTCATCTATCTTAGGGAGATTTTTCGTTTGCTCAATTTGAGTAGTCAATTGAGCGATTTTTTCATCTTTTGCTTTCATTGTTTCCTCAGTCGATATTGTTAACTGCTCCAGTGCCGCTGATAGCTCTTTTTTCCTTTGTATTGCGCCTTCATCTATCCTTTGTTTTTGCTCTTGTAATTTCTTGATTAGCTGGTTATTGTTCTGCTGTTGTACTAGCAATTCTTTCTCTGCCTATTGTGCCCGCTACTGAACTTCTGATAGTTTCGCCTGTAGTGAAGAGATATCCTGTTCCTTAGCTTTTAACAAATTTCTCACCTCCGTTGCTTTATCAATAGTCGCCGCCGAATATGCTCCAGCGAACTGTGATAGCTTGGTTAAGTCATCGGAGGGGTCGAATTCCTCTTTCCAGACAACGTTGCCCGTCACTGTTAATTCAGGGAATGGGGAAGGTTGATCAGTTCTTCTCCTTTTCCTCTGTCGTTTTACGATGGCTTTATGCTTGGGGCTGTAAAATATATCTAAAGGGGGGATCTCTTCAATTTGCAAAACGATCTCTCCCGTTCGATCTTTAGGAATTATCTCTAGTTCTTTTGTTTTGGGTAGGCCGCTGGTTTCACCTGAAACTCGTTTCGATGTCGCTTCCTGTGTATCACCTTCCTTTGAAACCTCATCATCTTTCGAGCACTCTAAGTTATTGATGATTGTATTGAATTGATTCCATTGCTGGAGCAAATTCGGATCAACTAATGGGTCATGGTTATCTTTAGAGCTGCTCTCCTCTTGGGTCTTTGCTTGGGTTTCTTCTTGTCGCCATGCATTTTCCTGAGTTACCTCCTTCCTTTGGCCATGTGTTTCCTCCTACTGTTTTGATGTAGTAGGAGGTGGTGTATTATGTCGCTGTTTAGACTCGCTTGACCTGGTTGTTGTCGGTACAGTTGCTAACAGGTCTAGAGGCAGAGTTTGCAACCTCTGTTCTCTGATTCTGTTAAACTCAACTAGCCCTTCATCATTATAAACATTTCGGGCAAGTGACCTGACCTGATACAGTGATTCGGCTGATGCGAACAAATCTTTGAATTTGTCTTCTCTGTGCTCGACCTTGGCCAATTTGGCCTGGTCGAGTGCATTATAAGTGATCTTTCTTGGATCATACTGCCTCCTTGGCAGAGTGGCCAGGGTGAGAAAATTCATTTTCCTGGCTTCCTTCTCTGCATGCTTAATATCATGCAGGGTATACACTCCAATTCACAATGGAAAAGAAGGCCAAACATGTTTTTTAGCTCTTTTCAGGGTTTGGGTAACCCCTTCAGCGCTGATTTGATAAGCTACCTCCCTGGAAAGTAGCTTATCAGGGATGTAAAGTGGTAGCACATGTGGCTTAGCCTAACTGCCAAAAACTCTGATATAGGTGAATTTCTCCTTCCCAAACCAACTCGCTACTGTAGTCAAATCTACTGCTGCTTGCTCAGATATTTTAGGGGCAGGTTTATTAAAAATTGAATAATGAATTGGTAACATAAAACCGTTGCAGATTTGGTACAGGTGGTGCTTATAACTAGTCTTCCAAAGTTTTCGATGATATATGTGAATGGGTGTGGGGTCTTGCGACATCCACCTCCATCCCAGTATAGGAAATTTTCATAATTTAAAACACAACACATCATTATTATATGCATTATAGTAAAATGTGGATTAACCTCTCTGTGACACGATAGTCAGACCTGAAGTCAATATGGCTTTGGCTAACTTGTCGGACAATATGACCGCCCAGTCCATGATTTCTCCACTGCATGCTGCCTCAATTAGGGGGACCATTTCTATGGTGATATTGGCAGAGTCATGCAATCCCCATTACCTACACATCATAATTCCAACATAACAGTAAGGTGAACACAGGGAGTCAACTGAGTACTTACCCGAGGTTTCATGCTTGTGTTTTGCTGGATTCTGTCTCCAGCCTCGAATAGGTTCAGATTCAGTCTCGTTCTCTGCTCGAAACTTCTCCAAAAATGCAACATTATACTTCTTCTCTTCTCGTTGCAGGTGATACATTAGCCTTAGGTCTTCGGCTCGAAACGAACCGAAAACCCTCCCATCCGTAGATTCAAATAGTCTATCGATAGTTGGGAGCTCTTGGAGTGCCCACCTTACCACATCTGTGTAAGGAAGAACCTACTCCCGAGCCACTATTCTGTGTAGGAAGGAGTCAGCCAAGTCTTTTAGATTGGCATCAGATTTTCTGTTATTGTCGCATAAAATCTCCACTTCGGTCACCATTGGCCCTTCGGCCTCATTCAAATTATAAGTCCCCTACCAAGTGGTCTTGGGGAGTCCTAAGCATGTTGTATTTGATATTAGTCCTTTGTTCTTCCCAGTTGGATCAGCGACAGTTAGCCCTGCGGCGGGCGGAGCAGTAGGCATTGTAGTCTTCTTGGATTTCTTTCCCATTCCACTTTCTTCTGTTTCTGTGAAAGAATTCTATGCAGAGTGAAAGATAAGCGCCACATGCAAAAATATCATGAATCGAAGAGAATGAAATATATATATATCTTGGCGCATTCACAGTAATTAATCGACTTAAGGTGGCCTTAGGATTAAATACGTGGATGACTTCAAGCCTGCTTTTCTTATTAAATGGTCGTTACGGCCTGTCAGTCTCATTAATTACAATTGCTTCGATTAATGGATAAATGATTTATTTGAAGCATGTTGAGGGCGATTTGGCGGTTTGAACATGGATGAGCGACTTTTCCAAAGGATATGGCCTTAATTACGAATACATCAAATCAAACTGCCTTTATGACTGTTACCTTGAGAAATGTGCCATTTACCTTTTGCGAAATCGGGCATCGGGGAAATGCTAAATTATTGCATTGGTTTTGCTTGGAATCCTCGATCGCCGATATCCGATATCGCATTGCGTCGGGCATCGTTGATAGTGCCGCTTAGGATGAGGGCATGGTGAATCACCGATTGCTGATAGTGATATCGCATCGCATGGTAGCAAGGATCATTACTTCGTGTTACTTTATGCTTTGCTGATATCCAATAGCGATTTCGCATCAGTGAAAGCCAATATGTCTCTTACATTGTGTTTTCTTTGTCATTGCGATATGCGATCTTGCGATCGCTTTATCGCAATGATAAAGATAAATCGTTTTATATCGAGGTTTTTTGATTGGTTTTATTAAAAACCCTCTTTGCGAAATAGAACTTTAAATTGATACCAATTTGAAACAAAAATTAAAAAGGGACCTATTTCACATTATATTTTTTGGAATTTTAATGATATGAAATGGGGGGTTGTTGTAGGGAACAACACTGCCTTACAATGGTAAGCCAAATCAAATAAAAGTTGAACGAGAATTACATCAGAAGTACATAGTAACAGAGTTAGAAAGAGAAAATGAACTAGTAGCATATAATAGTAGCATAATTGGCAATTACTCAGTGGATTCTTTTCTCGACAATTTTAATGCTCATACGTCCCCATATTTAGAACATTCTGTTTTGTCCCAAGTCGAAAGTTTTTCTCAAAAAAATAGTTCAAAATGTATCAATTTTTTAGATAAACCTATAAATAAATCTTTGTTTTGGAAATTATTTTTTTATGGTTCTAAATCTAACAAAGGAGCAGGAGCAGGATGTGTGCTAATTAATCCAGAAGGAGACAAAATCATGTTAACATGCAGGCTCGAATTTGATTGCACCAACAATACAACAGAATATGAGGCTTTAATTCAAGGGCTGTACAAAGCAATCGAGCTAGACATAAAGTATCTCCAAGTCTTCGGAGACTCTGAAATTGTAGTCAGACAGGTACGGAATACTATACATTGCCTGTCAGGTCATTTAAAACACTATCAATCTTTAGTTCAAGATCCGACTGAGCATTTTACAACATTCAATATTTCATCAATTCCCAGACTCCAGAATGCAAGCGCTGACCTTTTAGCTAACGTAGCTTCTAAGCTCATTCCTTTAGAAGATTTTAGTCCAGATAGATTCTCAATAGAATTAATCTTTAGACCTTCTATTCTTGACAACATCACAAATTGGAG